>PVJN01001376.1:0-144034 GCA_004026805.1 Lasiurus borealis | reverse complement strand
AATAGGCAGGCAGCAAGGATGGATGAGAAGATCTTTCATTTAAACAAAAATTAGGATCTACTTGACATTTGCAAAGAGCTTCAAAAGGAGCTGGATATTTCTGTCTACAAAAATAGACAGAAATATGCTCTTTCTGCAATGTCACAAACACAAAAGGAAAGTAAGACAGGAGAGATTTTAAAGTACTTTTTAACACTGCGTAAGAGACTCAGAAAAACCAACAAACCCAAACCTGGATTGCTGTCTTCCCCCACCCCCATAGAATAGCTTGAGAAATTCAATGAAGGTTAATTGAAACATATAGTTGCAGTTCATGGTAACCCCAGACTGGATGGACCCTATGAAAATTGTGAGTAATCCTAGAGTTTGGGAAGAAGACACCATTACTGACCCAGGGGCCTTCTCTCAGCTGAACTCCTCCAAGCAAGGAAATTTCATGGTGCCATACACTGATTAAAAAAAAAAAAAGATTTCAGAGAGCAAGGGAGAGGGAGATTATAGAAACATCAGTGACGAGAAAGAATCATTGATTGGCTGCCTCCTGGACGCTCCCTACCAGGGATAGAGCCCATGACCCAGGCATATACCCTTGACCAAAATCAAACCTGGGACCCTTCAGTCTGCAGGCCGACGCTCTAGCCACTGAGCAAAACTGGCCAGGGCTACACTGCTTTTTACACCTCAGTGCCCACTCAAGCTCTCCCACTGCCAGGGGGATGAGAATTTGTATCTTTGGATGGTGGCTTGAAAGGGGGTGGCTGAGGGTATAACCTGAAGCAACCAGTTGCATACATGACATTTGTTTGAAATGTGGCATTTTAATTTTAACATTTTATATTCAGTTCCATAAAATATTCATTTTCTTTCATAAAAAAATAGATTCTATTCCTTTTCTCATCTTCCCCTCCCTCAAATCACCGGGTAAAACAGATGCATTGAAAAGTTTTGTCATGGTTTAGCTAATGATTCTGATCCATCCCTGTGTCCCGCCACTCTTCCCTGGACATGTTGAGAAGCCCCGGGGAAAGGGAAAGAACACCAGGTTTTAGAGACCTGGGTTCCTCTCTTCTAGTTCTACATTTATTTTTAATTTTATTTCTACCCTATTTATTTCCAACAGGAATCTGGAGTAGCTTTTGGAAAATCACAAACACGCTGTACTACGGTTTCCTTATATAAAGAAATAAGGGGATCATTTTATGCGATCTACAAATTTCCTTCTAACAGATTAGAATCTAGTCCCTTGTGGTCCAAACAAAATATAGACGGGGTTAGTGTATGGTGGCATCAAATGTATATTAGTAGATCCAGTGAACATTTTAGGAAAAATGAACATTCAGCTAAGGCTTGAGTCATAATGAAAACTTTGAAAACAAAAAACTCAAAACAACCCTAACCTTGGGAGATGATTATAGCACAGAATCCATATACTTGACATGTGTTATAAAAGGAGGTTATTTCTCAAGAAGTAGAATTGCAACTTTCTGCTGAAAAGATATCAATCCTCCACGGCACTTTCAGCAAGCCCTCAGGCAAACTCCCACCTCAGAAGAATGAATAATTTGCCTGTAAAATACCACATTGAAATTTGCATGTGGAATATGCTAGAGAAAGGTTCATGGAGGAGGGGGCCTGTACTGAGATGGCATGGAAATGGCACAGGCAATCTGAAATCTTAGTACAGACCTCTACTTAGCACCATCCCATTCTCAAGTATTTTTCTTATTTACCTAATTTTTTTTTTTTTTAAAGTCGACACCAAGAATGCTGATGCTTCCATATTCTGGGATAATAACAATGATCCGATTACATTTTCATCATTCACAAAGGAAAAAATAATTACCTATGAATGTCTAGGGGGAAAAATTCTAGAACCAGACAAGCAAAAGGTACTTGATGCTTGATCCAGCAAAGGCTTATGATAGTATGGTATAATCCTATCGAATAAAAGCCTAATATGCTAAGTGTATGGTCATCTGGTTATCTGTTCAACCAATCAAAGCATAATATGCTAATGATATGCTAAAGATGCTCAACTGCTTATTATGACATGCATTGACCACCAGGGGCAGAGCTGCAACCAGTAGGTTAGCTTGCTGCTGGGGTCTGGCTGATTAGAACTGAGCAAGATGGGCCAGACACACCTTGGAGCCCTCCCTGGCTGGCCAACCTCCCTCATACCTCCCCCATCTTCATTGTGTACCTGTGGGGTCCCTCAGCCTAGCCTGCACCCTCTCGAAATCCAGGACCCCTCGGGGGACGTCAGAGAGCCAGTTTTGCCCTGATTCTGCAGGCCAGGCTGAAGGATCCCACTGGTGCACGAATGTGTGCACCAGGCCACTAGTATAGTATAAACGTAACATCACATCACCCAGGAGGAATTGCTTCCCACAAGGAATTGTTCTTGTCTTTGAAAGAAATTCATCAGCAATGCCCAGTGGATAAACTTCACTGCACAAAGGGTCATGTGGTCTTAGAACTATTCCATTCTCTCTAGAAACTTTGAAGGCCCGATGACCCCATGCATGGAGTCTGCGTGCCTCCTAGGTCTCCTGGGCTGTGCCATATTTGTGTCAACACAGCGTTGAGAAGGCTTTCTGTTTTGACTACAACCATTTCCCTCCACAGAACATACTTCTATAAAACTTAATCCTCTTTTCCTAAGACAAGGGTGAACACGATTTGTTCAAAAAGACACACAAAATGTATAATAAAAAATGATAAATGTAAACCACACATTGAAAACTAGAAAACTGACATCATTAACATCTACCAGTTGGTTAAATGACCTTGGGCAAATAGTTCAACCACTCGGAGTCCATTTCTTCACCTACAAAAAGTGTGCATAATACTTTCTTGCTACATGGTACTAATTAGTTAAAAAACCACACAGTCGCTGCATACTGTACCGGATTCCAAAAAAGCCTCGTTCAAACGCTAACACTATAAATAGCGCCGTGGCTTGCCATTTGAAGAGATGCATCATTAGTGTCCTGTCTCAGCTGCAGTTCTTGGGGAAATTAGGACACAGAACATGAATGGGTTGGCCAGGCCTCTGATTCAGATGACCAAGCAAGAAGGAAGGAAGTCTTTATCCGAGCGCTCATTATTTTTTTATTGGAATGCTGTTGTGTACGCTTAGAATCGGGCTGGAGCCCTTACCCACACTAATTTGAACGTGTTAGACTAGCTGCAGGGATTCCAGTCAATAAACAGGAACTGGCCTGTTCATCTGGACATTCAAATGGGTGGAAATAAATCCTCAACACTTTGGTTTTATGACCTGATTCTCAGCCACTCCGTACCAGCATGCGGTCTGGCTTTATGAAAAATGTTCCAGTCTGGTGGGTGAAAGTAATTAAATCCCGCCACTGTTTTTGGTAGAAGGAAGAGATAGTATAGACACAGGATCCAAGAGAAGTTTGGAGGCTCAGGAAAGTGGCATCATGGAGTAGCAATCTGGAGAAACAGAGTTAGAGGTGACAGAAAAAGTAAAAAGATCAAATGTCCCAGCGAACAGAGCTGCTCTTAGGCTGGAGTGTGGAGGATATTAAAGAGTAGAATGCCCATGTCTGGATTCTTCTGGACGAGAGAGGGTAGTGCAGCAGGGTGCTGCAGATGGGGCTGTTTCAGGGCCAGGAAAGAGGGCCTTTCTCTTACGGCGACAGAACAAGGGCTCAGGAACTGATTCGGTTATAGCTGTGGCTAGAGGAGGTCTAGGCTGAGGGTAGAGCACGGTGCGCAGTGAGGGCACAACAGAAGATTGTTCTGATAGACGGTCCCAGACAAAGAAGCATGCAAGTACATGTGTGCGGGTGGTGCTTCCTTCCCAATGGCATGGGAGATTCTGGGTTGGGTCACACTCACAGTTCCAAGCTGAAGGGAATAAGTCTATGGATGGGTAGCAGGGCCTCCGTTATTTTCCCAGAGCAAAGCCTTTGGTAAGAAGAAATGGGCCATGTGACAGGGGGGTGGAGCTTCGGGAATGAAACAGGAACCACGAGAGTGATCAGAATCGGGAAAAAGCAATAGGGCAGCAAGACCTGTTTGGCGTGCAGTCACAGAGGGTAGGTTAGAATAATATTATCTGCCGCTTTAGGGACATCTTGACCTTGAGGGTGTGGGAGCAAGACTCAGTCTTGAGGTGGAGAGGGGGTGATTCCACTGTGGCAAGGAGGAGGTGTGCCCAACATTCAGAATTCAAATGGGGAGCGGAGACGCTGGAAGGTAGTTCCTTCACCTCCTCATGTTCCACCTTGCTGTCAATCTGGACGGAGACTCAAAAACTGGTTTAAAACTTTTAAGTGAATCTGCCTAACGTGGATATAGAGATAAACAAGGTACCACTGTCTGGTTAAACAGAAGCTATCCAAATGGTGTTGATCATCCCACGGAAGACTATCCATCATCATTCAACGCCTCAACACCTAAAAAGATGTTCAGTACAACATTTGAGTTTTAAATGACGACTGCATCAAAAATGAAAAATGTGAAAACTCTTTTTAAAAAAAATATATATTTTATTGATTTTTTACAGAGAGGAAGGGAGAGGGATAGAAAGTTAGAAACATCGATGAGAGAGAGACATCGATCAGCTGCCTCCTGCACGCCCCCTACTGGAGATGTGCCCGCAACCAAGGCACATACCCTTGACCGGAATTGAACCCGGGACCTCTCAGTCTGCAGGCCAACGCTCTATCCACTGAGCCAAATCGGTTTTGGCAAAAAAATGTGAAAACTATTATACTTACAAATGCACATGAACAGGATGAAGGCTTGTCCAGGATTTATTCCTGTGTTTACTCATTGAGAAAATAGCAATAATAGCCCCTGATCGCATTTGAAATTTGAGGCCCGGTTCATTTTAGAGGGGCGTGATAATCCCTATCCTCATCTTCTGGCCAGTGACATCAATTTTCTCAACTCATTTTCTAGTTTCGCCTCGAGCGTGTGTGACCTCTGCCACATGACACAGCAGGATGTGTTTCAGTGCAGGACACACGGGGGGTTGCCACTTGCTTGCAAACTTTAAAAACAATCTTCCACCATTTGTTCCTCTTTCAGGTCTTCACATGTGGTTTTGTTTGTGAAACACAAAAGATTGATATTATATGTATGAGCTGTTTGGTAGGGAAGCCCATAGAATAAAAATTAACTGATTTTTACCCTCTGAAACTCTTGAAGAAATAGGATATAAACCCAGATAAGGTGCCAACCTTACATATTTTTGTGAAAGGATCTTTTACTTGTCCAGGCTCAATTCATATTTGTAAGCCTCCATCACTGTTTTGCTCGCTCCTAAAGCCAAATATTACCTTATCCATCCATTTTTTTTTTTTGCCAATTATCTCTCTGAATTTGCCTCCTTCGGTCCCTAACCATAGCCAGTGATTTCCTCACATCATTTCTTCTCCCTCCCTTCATCTTTCACATCGCCTCCAAAATCAAATACACAAATCCTATCATTCCTCTGTACTAGTCTAAACCCATAGGATGGCATCTGAGGGGCTGGCGATCTGGTCCTAATTTACCTTTTTAACCTCAATTCCCGACTCTCCTATTCCCGAGGCACATGTGGAGCCTCTGACAACATCCCTCTGTTTTCTGAACACCTTCTACACGGTCACATCCCCGTGCCTCTTGGTACGCAGTTTTCTCTGCCCAGAAATTCTTCTTGGATTTCTGTACCTATTGACCCCCTTCAACTCATCCTTTAAGGACTGATTCAAAACCCGCTGCTGGGAAATGGCCCCTGATTCCCACAGTCAGAGCGAAGTCAGACCTCTGCGATGCACACAGCATGTGGAGTGCATCTGTGCCGAGAACTAGCTACACGGCGTTTATTCATCTGTCTCTTCCATTCTGCTGAGAGCTCCAGAAAACCGGGGGCCGGTATTGCTCTCTTCTCTTTGCTTTCTTCTTCCTCCTGCCTCCCCACCCGCGCTCCTGGCCTCCAGGGTCCAGTATGGTCTCGGACACACAACACTTGTTGGTTAAAGAAGGAGTGACTGGAGTGAATGGGATTTCATGAGTCCCTTCAGCTCTGCTTTCTTTACTTGCTTCGTGCTTTTTAAGGTAAATTCACTGCCTGCTGGGTCTGCCTTACCAACTCTTTTGATTCCAGATCTCAGTGCTTTCTTCCTCTTGACACAAAACCAATTGTGCAGTGTTTGCTGAAGCCTCTTGCTCCTCAGATTAGGTGAGAAAGTTTGAGGGTCCCAGCTCCCTGGCCCAGCACAAACAATTCATTTCTTGAAAGGCACAGAACTACATTACCCGCCAGCGAAAAGGCCGTGTACTCTGTCTCACTTGTGTTTCTAGAACAACCGTTCCCGGTAAGGTCCCTTTCCTAATTTTTAGCTTCAGCTTTTCATTAGACACAGGCCATTTCTTCCTGTCTCATCATCTTCCGAGGCTGTAAATTATCCCGCTACTTTATTTATAAGGGGGACACACTTATTGTGTGTGTGAGGATGGCTCCCAGGAGCCTTCCTTTTTCTTAGCTACAGAAAGTGAACTTCCTCGGTGGCAAATTAAGGACAGATTACAGGCAGCCTGGGTACCGGGCTCCGTTACCACGGGGGGCCGCCCACTCAGCCTCCTTCTGTTCAGCCATCCGAGAGGTGCAGCTGCTAAGCCAGCCCGCCGCTGGGCCGCTCTCCCTCTGCCTCTGGGCCTCACCGGGGGAGCGGAGAAGTCCCTCGCTCCACAGAGAACTGCTTGGGTTTCCATCAGAGTTCTCCAGACTCTCCTCCTCCTCCCCTTCCCCCAGCTCTGCCTACCATCTCCCTCCTACACCCCAGCCAGCAGTGATTGTGCTCCAAGACTCCCCCTCCTTCCAGAACTGCCTCTCGGTTTCCATAGCAACGGAAAATGTTGGTGGGAAGCAAAAAATGCTGAACTGCAACTAGTGTTGGGGCTGGGAGGAGGAGGCGAACTGTGGGCCTCTCTGGAGGCTGCAGAATGAGGGGAGGGGAGCCGTCAGGGGAAAGGTGCGGGGGGGGGGAGGATGAGGCCAGGTGAGAGGCCCTCAGAAGAGAGGAGGGCAGGGAGGCTCTGGGGAAAGGTGCGTTGGTAAGCAGAAATCACTCCAGTGGTTCTCAACCTTCCTAATGCCACGTCCCTTTAATGCAGTTCCTCATGTTGTGGTGACCTCCAACCATAAGTAAGTAGCAACGAAAATAATTTTATGTTTGGGGTCACCACAACATGAGGAACTGCATTAAAGGGACGTGGCATTAGAAAGGTTGAGAACCACTGCTAGCCAAAACTGGTTTGGCTCAATGGATAGAGCGTTGTCCTACAGACTGAAAGGTCCCAGGTTCGATTCCAGTCAAGGGCATGTACCTTGGTTGTGGGCACATCTCCAGTAGCGGGCATGCAGGAGGAGCTAATCAATGTTTCTCTCTCATCGATGTTTCTAATGCTCTATTCCTCTCCCTTTCTCTCTGTAAAAAAAAAAAAATCAATAAAATATATTTAAAAATCACTTTAGTTAGAAAAGTAAGATAGAAGGAAAAAAATAGGAGGAAGGACTCGAAGTAATGGAGAATCCTATATATAGTGATTGATGGAAGGGTTATGTTAGGCGTTAGGCTGGGAATAGGGGGTTCTTATTTCAAAGGTGCGTAGTGGAAGGCAATAGTGTGGTGGCAAAAAAAAAAATAAGGGCTTGAGAGTTTAATAATAATACCTAAGAAATAAAAGAAGGTTAATGGAACTGGGCTTGTAAATTGGCAGCTCTACTTAATAGTCATACGTTACTCATCTTCTGTGAGTCTTCGGTTGCTCCTTTGTTTGCTCATCACTAAAATAGTGATTAATATCTACCTCAAAGAACTGTTGTGAATCAAGTGAACTAAAAGCACATGGAGTGGCCACTTGTAATAGTAGGTAAAGTAGCTATTTTTTTAAAAAAAAATCAGTGTTTAAGGTTGAAGAATAGTATTTCAAAGGGGCTTGGGCCAGACATTTAAGTTAAAATTCTCTGAAAACTGTGCATTATTATTTGTATTGATTTCAATGTGCCCTGTCTCCTGAGTAGATGGCATCCGGCTCAGATGTACCTGACTACATGGTGCCAATATTTAGGTCCAGCCCTCTCACCACAGAAAGGGAGCCATCCTTTTCTTTCAAATAGCTTTCTATCTGTGCCTTCCCATTTCCTCTCTTCTAGAGTTAGAACGCTATTGATCTCATCACCTCTCATTTCTCTTCTCTCCTCTTAGCTCAAGAGGTTGTTGCAAAAACAACACTCCCTGTTCACAGGCATGTCGATAGGACCTCCTTAGTATTTTTCCTGTGAAGGTCTTTGCTCTCACTCCCTTCAGGATTCCAGGGCAAGAAGCTAGAAAAGTGGTGGCTTTAACCAGAGTGGCCTAAAAGTCCATTTACTCTGGGCTGTCCTTGCTGTTTTAGAAGCAAGACATGAACTTGCTGCGGACTCTTCATCTCCAGTCCTCCCTGTCCTGGCGTTGGGACAATAATAGCAATGATGACGACTAGCATTGACCTTGCTGTTCCAGTGCATCGCATAAATGGACTCTTAACCCTCACCTGAGTCCAAGGGGATTAGTACACAGTTATCACTGTACCTGCTTCCACATTAAGAAATTTCCCCACGGTGATAGAGCTTGTAACTCCCAGGACTGTGGTTTGGATCTAGGCAGAGGCGATCTGCTTCTCTCTGGAAGGAATATCTGGGCCCTTTTAGAAGCTGCGGCTCGGTGATTTTTAGAGAGAACTATTTTTTCCTCGCTTGGTATCGCTGCATGTATATAGCAGGAATATGTGGCTGTGCTCTTGGCTTCTATTTCAAGATGTGCACTGAGTCTCCTGGTTGATGTGTTTCCCTCTTAGATCCCAGTGAAAATTTGGAAAAGGAATAAAATCTCATGATCTCACAGTAACAAAGATAAGTGGAGATAACTTCATGAGTATGAGAGGTTTCAGTAGGTCTCCTGAAGTTGGAAAGAGCATGGAAAAGCATCGAATGGTGCAGTGAGGTGGAGGTAGTGTTAGTTTGGGGTGTTCCCTGATCAAATTAAGAAGCCAAGTTGCCCATTGGAATAAACCCCAGAGGTTTCAGCCTGAGAGAAGGAAGAGATTGAGAAGGGAGAGAAGGAAGAGATTGAGAAATGGACAGAAAATGGGGACAAATTGAAGGTCTATTATGTAGGGAACTGTTGTCTCCTTGCCCAAGCATGTTAGTTCGTGTTCTCTCTCTCTCTCTCTCTCTCTCTCGCTCTCTCGCTCTCTCGCTCTCTCTCTCTCTCTCTCTCTCTCTCTCTCTCTCTTTGGAGTGTATGTGCATGCATGCGCATGTATACATTCACACACACACACACACACACACACACACACACACACCATGCATCTCCCTTTCTCCTTAGGCCAAAAAAACCTAGATGCTTATTCTCTAAAGGCATTTATAAAATCCTTCCTGGGGATAATTAGACCAGTTAGTATGATGGTATGTGGGACACCTTACTCATTATAGGGACACACTGTTCACTACAAAGTAAAGAAAGCTTGAAAGTAAAAACCAATGTTCCTATGTACACAGAGCTTCCAGTTAGCCTGCTATGGTCTCTTTCTAAAATCTGAACAGATAACCACAAGCTACCAGTTATTTCAGCCTGTGGCATGGCAGAGAAGGATCGAGTGAAAACAAAGCACAGAGAAAAGTTAACTCTAGAGATCATTCCACAAAGAGAATTTCAAAATAAAAACAAGTGGTATCCCCTGACAAAGCCAGAGGAATGTCACATAGAAGGAAAGAGAAAAGGATGTCATGAAAAAGGAACAGAAAAGAAGAAAGGGCTTTGTGAAATTAAACATATCAGTGCCCAAATTAAAAACAATGAATTAAAAGATTGAACTCAACTTCTTAGAGTATAAAATAAAAACAGAAAGAGATAGTGAATATGAAAGGACAAGTGATATTAAGGAATAATTGAGAAAGTCCAATTCCCATGTCTGTCTAATACAGTGGTTCTCAACCTGTGGGTCTCGACCCCTTTGGGGGTCGAACGACCCTTTCACAGGGGTCGCCTAAGACCACCGGAAAATGCAGATATTTACATCACGATGCATAACAGTAGCAAAATTTCATGGTTAGGGGTCACCACCACATGAGGAACTGTATGCAAGGGTTGCGGCCTTAGGAAGGTTGAGAACCACTGGTCTAACAGGAGTTTACAAAAAGGCAACAGAAAAACATGAAGGGATGGAAATGATCAAATAAATAATAAAAGAGACTGTCCCAGAATGTATCTTTATATTTAAAGTTCTTAACAAGAATGAAACAGGATGAACAAGATGCTTATGTATTCACCTGTTAGTGACACATCAGGACACCAAGAATAAAGAGGAGATCCTGAAAACTTCCAGAGAGGGGTAGAGAGGAAGGTCAACTGTAAGGAAACCAAGGTCAGACTTCACAACAACCACTTCCGGTGCTATAAAAACAATGGAGTAAGATGTGCCAAGCTCTGAGAAAATTTAGATTCAGCCTAGAACTACATCTTAAAATACAAGATTAATCAGCTGTGGGGGCAGAACCCAGGCATTTTTAGATTCACGAGGACTTAGAAATTCACTTCTCATGTATTTCTCAGCTTTTTCTTTTGAAAAGAGCTAGTTGAGTGTGTGCTCCAACAATATGAGAAATCAAATTAAGAGCGAGGAAAACATCCCAGAAACAGTGGCTTCAGCCAGGAATGCAAAGCAGAGAGTCTCAGAATGACTCCCAAAGAACAGCGTGCCTTGGTAGGGGTCTCTGGGAAAAAGTGGGCATAAAAATAATATGATGGAGACTGTGGAAAACCTAAGGATAAAAAAACAGCGGAAATGTCAAAGAAAAGAAAAGAATTTGAAATGACAGAAAAAAGGAAACAATTAGCAAAAATGAGTAGGATAACTCTCATGCTTGTAGCTGAGTGACCACGTGCCTGGTGTATGGCCATCATCGCTGAGGCTCAGTCTCATCAGGGTGGGAGCAGTAGCCCAGGAGTAGGGGTTTTCACCCTTGATAAATGCTCCCACACCCCATGAGTGGCAAGGAGGAACCCTGGATATCAAGGTACCACAGCAAGGCTGGACAATGAGGATGTCAACGGGGATCACCACAAAGCAAGGGCTCCCCTTTTTGCTGGGCAACTTTTGCGCTTCTGGTATTATGGGTGGCAATAGAAGCCAATAGTGGTTGCAGTGATTTTCATGCTAGCTCTGGTATGGTATCAAAACTAAGTTGATTTAAGACACTGAGAAGTAATATTTCAGTTGCAGACTGAATCTTAGCCCATTGGGGATGGAGACGGGTAGGAGAGAGAAAAGATGATGGAATAAATAAGGTAAATCTTCATCGCTCCCATCAAGATGTCAGGAAGTGATATATAAAGTTGACAGAGTGAGAACTAAGGGATATATGCATATCATATGGGCATAACCCTTAGAAGGACTCAGTACAGAACTGTTGAAAGTATTTGCTTTTGGAGAATGGGCTGGGGAGAATAGTGCATAAAATTGTTTGCATTTAAGTTTTATTTGTACATCTGATGTCTCAAACATATATATTTGTCAATCCTACTCTCCAAATTCCCTTGTTCTAGTGTAGTGGTTTAAATTTTCCTCGTTTCTAAAATCAACTACCTTAGAAGATGGTGAGTTCATAAATTGAATAATTAAGCAGTCATGGGCATCCACTCCTCCACTGGCCGAACCTCTTCCTCCTTCTCACCTCCAGGCCTGCTCTCTAACACACAGAGGAAGAGCACCAATGCCATCATTGTCTTGGTTGCATACAGAGTAGCAGGAAGCAGGAGAGCCTGAACTTTGGCTCTTGGTTGCTGCTAGGCTCTGAAGACTGCCATGGAAATGGCAAGCTCTGATTACAGTTTTTGAAAGTGCACCCGTTTCCCTGAGCTGATAAGGGTCTTCTGAACTCATATCGATAAAATGCTCTCTAATGGATTCTCTGACACCGGAAGTCACCATTGACGCCAATGTAATTACCACCTTGGGACTTGTCTTTGCCAGGAAGCACAGATAATCACCCAGAACTACAGGCTGATGATTAGACAGTCAGCTGACACTGAGTACTTAACTATGAAGTACCGTGGGGGTGGCAAGGGAAGAGAAGACCTTGGAATGGCCTTTCCTCAAGGCACTTCCAATTAAAAGGGGCTGAGGATGCAGAAGGGGAAGGACCGCAGGGATTCACACCGATCCCAAGACAAATAATAAACAGATCGTTCTTAGTTGCATAGAGAGGGCCCTAGAGATCCATGTTGGATTAGAATAAATATGGACTCTCTCTGATGACCCAGGATGGCTTCCCTGGTTTTAGGTATTGCCTCTTCTTGTTTTTGCCCTCTGTCCCCTACTGGACCCAGACTCTCTATGATAATTACATGCTGTTCCATTTGCCTGAAAAGCTGCCATGTCATTCAGCCCTTGTCAGGCTGTGAATTTCCCCAATCCATCAAGAGTTAGTGTAAACCTGACCTCTTTTAGGGAACCTTGCCTGAGTTGTTAGTTTTGGATGCCTCCACCCTACATTGAATTATAATTCTGATCAGTTACAGTCTGAAGGAATTTGACTCTTCTCATGGTTATTTCTCCAGTACATTGTAAGCTTCATGAGAGGAAGGACTGAGTATACTATTCATTCCAAAATAATTAAAAAGTTAATATATATAAAACACTTATATATATTACCTGGAATATAAACACTATACAAATGTTTATCATCATCATCATCATCATCATAATCATCTATTTTTGCATTTTTAAAATATGTTCTTATTGATTTTTAGAGAGATAGAGGAAGGGAGAGGGATAGAGAGATAGAAACATCAATGATGAGAAAGAATCATTGATCAGCTGCCTCTTTCATGCCCCCTACTGGGGTTCAAGCACGCAATCCAGGCATGTGCCCTGGCTGGGAAACAAACCATGATCTCTTGGTTCCTAGGTTGATGTTCAACCATTGAGCCACACCAGCTGGAAAATCTTTGTATTTAAATACCTCACATGATGTCTGACACATGCAAGTGGCAGCTAAGCAAGTGTTGCCTCATTCTGTATTTTTTTGAACATTTCGAATGAGCTGAGTTTTAAAGATGAGGAGGTTGACAGTAGTCATGGTTCCAAGGTGAAAGTGACAACAATGTCTTTAAATACTGGTAATTGAGAGCAGTGAATATCTTTGAAGCAGCAAAGAATCTAACAGGTGGATAAATTTAGTTTGGGAGGATAAGAGGGAATCTTAGATAATATGAAAGTATTGAAAGCAGATTTGTTGTTGGCTTTGAGATAATACACTAGTCCTCAGAAAGATGGGCTTGTTTGGAGAAACACCTGGTGTAATTCAAGTAACTTCATTTTCTTCAAGATTATCTAGAAAAAGAAGGCCACTCAGTGAGGCAGCTGTTTCCATGCCCATCCTCCCTTCTGTCTGTATGTGTGATGTGCATGTGTGTGCTGCCATTTGGGTGAGGATATCTGGGTACAGTGATGGATCATGAACCTGTCTTTCCATATGGTACATGCATAGCATCTGAACCATGATTTCACATGTAGGCAACACTTTCATTCACAGAGGCACCACATGAATGCTAGCCTGATTGTCAGGCCAATATCTCTGTTCTTCAAACATCACATGCACTTTTCAATCTCTCTATCT
Source organism: Lasiurus borealis (assembly GCA_004026805.1). Taxonomy (NCBI): domain Eukaryota; kingdom Metazoa; phylum Chordata; class Mammalia; order Chiroptera; family Vespertilionidae; genus Lasiurus; species Lasiurus borealis. The sequence goes on along the minus strand of PVJN01001376.1, from coordinate 130,347 downwards.
TTGCTCATGATTCCATTCAATCTTATATCATTGTTCCTGTTCTTCACCACTTATACAAAACCCACACAAGCCCACTTCCTTCAGAGAGGCCTCCCTGATCAATCTGGCTCACAAACATTTCTTCCTTCTCAGGATTCATGAATCCTAACACTGATTTTTCCCATAGTTATACTCTATGCCATGAAAACATTTACACTATTGTCCTTGATTGCAATGTGAACATGATTTTCTCTTTTGCTGTTAGGTATGCTAATCTTAGCTTCCTGAGTGGACTGCAGGGTCTTTAATAGGAGCCTCTATTATCCCTCTCTAGTCTCCACCACAATTGGTACAGTTTGATGAGTACAGTAGGTATTTAATAGGTTGTTTCCTTAGAAAAGAATGGATGACTCTCCCAGGGATCCATTTAAAAAGCTATTTATGGGAGCCCTTCACAAATGCCTATCTATTTTCTACTTTAGATTGTCAATACATATTAAAGAAGAGAAACCAAGCTGCGGCCTCACACAACAATTTCAAAACTACAGTTAAAAGACAGAACAGACATCATCCAGAACCACAGGAAAGCTGGCTGAGTGGAAATTATACAACTAGAAGAGAGGGGCACACAGAGACTCAGAGGAGCTGCAAAAAGCTGAGATACGGAGACATGCACATGGAGAGGATGGTTGGCTGAGTGCCTGGCTGACTTTCTCTAATGGGAGGGAGACAGAAACTCCTGACTACATTGAACCCCAGTTCCAACTGCACTGGACTCCAGACTCATACAGGAGGAGTCTGGATTGTCAGGAAAAGAGAGGAGTGCACAGAAATTCAAGGGAGCTGCAAAAGGCTGAGGTCTGCAGGCGCACAGAGAGGACAGCAGTGATTACTGAGGGACACTGAGACCCAGGGACCTCATAGGTCAGGGCTGACAGGAAGCCAAGGCTGTCTGCTCAGCCCTGAGACTCCATCCCATCCAGGTCGAGCACAGAGGCTTTTGCAATTTTGCAAGTCTTTTTTCATAAGGCTGTCTCCAGCACAGAAGTTCTCCTGGTGTAGACAGAACTGATCTTCATAACCAATTGACCTGGAGGTCAATTCCCCCCAGTGATATCAACAACCACCAAGACTTAACTACAACAAGACTATACACACAGACCACAAAGGAGTAAATCAAGAGTGTCCACCTCAGATAACTGGGAAGACTGAGCCACTAGGCCATATAGGACACCTAGACCACAAAGCTACTCTACTAACTCAGGGAAGCAGCAAAAATGTGGAGACAAAGAAACATCCCAAATAAAAGAAATGGAGAAAAACAAATGATTAGATATAGAGTTCAAAACCACAGGGGGTTATAAGGTTTTTCAAGAATTTTCTAGAAAAGGCTGATAAATTTAGTGAGACCCTTGAGGAGATGAAAAAGGACCAATTAAAAATTAAACATACAATGACTGAAATAAAAAATATTATACAGAGACCTAATAGCAGACTAGAGGAATGCAAGAATCAAATCAAAGATTTCAAATACAAAGAAGCAAAAAAACACTCAACTGGAAAAGCAAAAAACAAAAAGAACCCCCAAATTTGAAGATAGTGTAAGGAGCCTCTGGGAAAACTTCAAGCATGCCAACATCTGAATTATGGGGGTGTCAGAAGAGAGAGAGCAAGATACTGAAAACATATTTGAAGAAATAATGACTGAAAACTTCCCCCACCTGGTGAAAGAAATAGACTTACAAGGCTAGGAAGCACACAGAACCCCAAACAAAAGGAATTCAAAGAGGACCACACTAAGACACATCATAATTAAAATGCCAAGAGCAAAAGACAAAGAGAGAATATTAAAAGCAGTAAGAGAAAATTACCTACAAAGGAGCACCCATACGATTATCAGCTAATTTTTCAACAGAAACTAAGCAGGCCAGATGGGAGTGGCAAGAAATATTCAAAGTAATGAATAGCAAGAACTTACAACAAAGAATACTCTACCCGGCAAAGCTATCATTCAGAATTGAAGGGCAGATAAAGAGCTTCACAAATAAGAAAAAGCTAAAGGAGTTCATCAGCACCCAGCCAGTATTATCTGAAATGCTGAAAGGCATTCTTTAAGAAGAGGAAGAAGAAGAAAGAGTTAAAGATAAAAATTATGAACAACAAATATATAGCTATCAACAAGTAAATCTAAAAATCAAGTGAATTAAAAATCTGATGAACAGAATAAATTGGTGAATATAATAGAATCAGGGGCACAGAAAGGGAGTGGACTGACAAATCTCAAGGGGAAAGGAGTGTGGGGGTTGGGAGAAGAGACTGGACAGAAATTATACACCTATGGATGAGGAAAGTGGGGGTGGGGGTAAGTAAGGGCAAAGAGTGGGGTGGGAACTGGGTGGAGGGGAGCTATGGGGAAAAAAAGAGGAACAATTGGAATAATCGGAACAATAAAGATTTATTAAAAAGAAATACATATTAAAGAATAAAAGATGCAAATTTAAAACATACAGATTTATATTTTAAAATACTGCAGTTTTTGCCATCTGTGTTTGTTAATACCCTTTATGGTACGGATGCAAGTTTACTAGTTATACTGGAGGACAGAACTACTAGATCCCTGGGTATTAAAATATCCTCATAAAATTAATTATCACAATTTTATTAACCATAGCTAAGGAAGCATTTTATTGCTGTGAGCAGGTAGATGTCCTTGGGTTTTTCTTAGGGGAAGCACTAAATGCCATCCAGTTCCTTGGAAGTCCCACAGTATCCTGCCAACAGCATTGCACTACTGCGCGACCACCAAACCTGAACGGTCCAGCACTTGTAGTGTGAACACAGTCAATTAACCAAGGTCTGCAGTGAGAAGGGTAAATGAAGTGACATAACTTCGCAGCATCCTTTATTTATTTGACATAAGGTCCCTGAGATAGGTGGGTTTGGGGTACTTCGGTGTTCACAGCATACATCATGTAAGCGTTTTCCTTGTATTCAATGTATTATGAGGGCAAGAGCACTGGCGCCTTGTAGCAATTTCTGTGTATCATTGTGCTGTCAGTAATTGCAAAGTAGCTTTGCCAGCTAAATGGCACAAGCAATCTTGTCACCGTCATGATACATTGCCCACTGAAAGCACACAGCTAGCCGTAATCGAATTCTCACCAGAACTGTGTGAGCCACGTGGTGTTATGTCCTGTTTGCACTTGGGAAACTAATGTACATGGAGGTTAAGTGACCGGCCCAAGTAGGAGAAGGAGCAAGACCATGAAAGCAGTGCAGAGTACAATCATCTTTCTGCTTCCTATGGATTATAATGGTTCCAAATCGCACATCAGCCCTCAACAGGGCCCTGTCATTCTATCACTTTTCCTAGTAAATTCTGTCTCCCACTTTTGAAATGTCTGTTGAATATCTTCTATATCTTCACATCTTCCACACCCTTGTCTTCTAATTTGCTAGAAAATAGAAACTATGAGAAAAAACGTACCTCCATATTCTCATCACCCTTATAAAAATCATATGATACTCATTCCTTCTGTATTTCCTCCTGTCTCTTGTCTTTGAATCCCCAACTCTATTTATTCAGCCAGTTCCTCTTTCTTTCCCAATATCAATACCTCCCTTTTACCTGATTACTCCTTTTCATGCCTCAATCCCTCCTGTTTCAAAAATCTTCACTCTGATTTTCGAATCATCCGTTAGCTACTTATTTCTTTGTTCCCATTCTCAACCCAATGCAATATGGTTTCTGTACCTCTCCCTCCACTGACTGCGCTCTCGTCAAATTCTCTAGTAGCCTCTAAGTTGCCAAATCCAGATGCTTCAGTCTCAGCGCACTTGACCTCTCATAATCATCTTACCTTCTCGATCATTTTCTCATGAAACAAATTTTGGCGGAAAGATCTTTCCACTTGTAGACCCTTGAAGTCTGAGGAGTCTGTACAATCTAGGAAGTAAAGGACTGTTGCCTTTGTTGAATATAAATGAAGTCACCTAGGGTGGATGTGTGGAGTGAGACGAGGGACAGGACTGAATCCTAGGGGACAGGCAGAGGCAGGGAAGTCTACAGAGGAGCCAGCGAATTAAGTGGTGGCTACTGGGGCAGGAGGTGCCCAGGGCAGAGAAGCTGAGTTGGAAGAGAGTGGTCAATAGAAACCAGAACCCCCAAAGATGAAGCATGTAAGGACTAGAAAAAGTATATTGTTTTTGGGAATTAGGAGTTCATCAGTCACCATTTATAAGTAATTTCAGGATGCTGATGTAGGCTAATTGTACCGAGGCCTGGCTGTATTGACTTGAAGGGCAAGCCAGCAAGTGTAGACATTTGAGACGTTTGGTTATGAAGGGAAGAAGGAGCAGGTAGCATCTAGTGCCAACACAGGATTGGGGCAGACGTTGCAAAGAAGAAGGTCTGTTTACCTAATGTCTAGCACTTATACTAGAACTGAAAATAGAACTCATTTATTTTGTGACCTGAAGTAATTGAGCTAATATATGTGTACGCATTTTAAAGATTATAAAGTGCCATGGGATTTTAATATGATATTCTTTCCACAAAGAATAATTATGTACCAGGGAAAATTACATTTTTTGACTGTAGAATATAGCCTTCATCCAATCCCCTCTCCCCCCACCCAAAAGAACCTCATTGTTATCTATTCTGCAGTTTGTAAATTATTAAATTGTTATGAATGATGTTTTGCTTGCTTCTTTGGAAAGAGTGAGGGATTTCCGGAGTAGATGTTAGCCAGCCTGTCTGTTTCTGTTCAGTTGTTCTGAGCTGGCAGACAGCTAGACAGGCTATATAATTACATAGACCTGATGAATACTAAGTGCTCGGCTCCTTTCTTTACAGCATTACTCCTTCCTGATAAAAGGATGTATAAATCCTGTCAAATAAACTTGAGATACTTTAGATTCTAGGCCTCTTATTCCAAGATCTCCTTCAAAACTCTGGAAGGACAAACCCAATTCTTCTTGCCAGCCATCTAAACAGACACTGGCTTATACAACCAAGATGTTCCACAAGGCTTTGGATATGAATCCTAATCATCTTTGCTCCGTCTGACAGAAGGTAAAAGTTTAGCCATCTGAAATGTAATGTTGTGGACTCAAGGGCCAGAAATCCATGACCTGATATTAAGAGACCTCTATTAACTATTCACTGTAGTTTCTTCTCCTCTTAATAGACCTCTATGATTTATAAGTACAGACAGAAGGGCTCTTCTTTCTCAATACTCGTTTAGCTCAAATGCTCTTAAATGAATGATCGCTCCCAATGTGTATGATGTGCGTGGTACACACAGATCAGTTTAGGAAGCTTCGGGTGACAACAGGGATGCATGCAATGAGCTGTAGGGGATGGTTTCCACCTCTCTCTAGCTTGAGATTTCTCATGGATAAAAATTTGTAGCAATTCATAATGACAACTCGTTATATGTTAGAAAGGATTAGACTGAAGAAGGCAAAGCCTGTCTTCCTTGAACATCTGTCCTGTTTGATGCATTGACTCCTGTATAAACAGAATGTTCATACTCAGAGGCCTCACGTCTGAGGACAGACCTGACCCGGAGGTGCAGCTGTATGTTTATAACCCTGGGTGTGGAGGGCAGTTTTCTTGGTCTGATCTGCCTAATCCCTGCAAGACACAAGGTTCTTCTCTCTCGCCTCTCCTTTTGGTTCTCCTCTGAATCATCATCCCTCCAAGGAAGAGAAATCAACTTTTGTTCTTTCGGAACACATGCCTTTCCCAGCTCACCTAAATTATGCTGCTCCAGCAACATAGTCAATAAAATAGGTTTCCCTTTGGACTCAGATTGACCTGGGTTTGAAGCTTGAGTGCTTTGGGCCAGTCATTTAGTCTCTAAGTTTTGTCATTTGAAAAATTGGAATAACATTACCTACTTCGTAGCATGTGTGGGAGATGTAAATACAATGTATGTAAAAACGTATTAGGCAAGTTTTGGTAAATAGTAGTTATCTTATTAAGTTGGTTACATTTCCTTTCTTTCCTATAACACACTACTGATCTAATCACCTATTCCCTTAGGAGTCTTCTATCAGATAGTTACCAATCATAAGGATGGCAAATGTGATTTATTTAGAAACCTGCAGGATTGCAAAGTAAAGTGAAAAGAGCATTAGGCTAGAGAAGTAAGAAGTTCTCAGTTCTGGCCTTACTGGTTTTCATATTAGCTAGCAGTTAATTAGTTAATATTAACAGTATGGTTACCCATACATATAAAACTATCAGTTATCAGGAAGATTGCATTTATCATCAATGAAAGAGCAACATAAGATTTTTTGAACATTCTAAATCTCATGTAAATCCTAATTAGGTTAAGTGTTTATTGAATGACCATACAGACTGTACTTGGCAACATAAGAGATAGTAGACAACGGATGCATATGCACATTCATGTATGGAGGACTGTTATGGGCTGAACTATGTTCCCCACAAATTTTTGTGTTGAAGTCCTAATCCTCAATACCCCAGAATGTGACCATATTTGGAGATGAGGTCATTACAGAGGTAATCAAGGTAAAATAAGGTCACTAGGGTGAACCCTAATCCAATATGACTGCTACCTTATAAGAAGGGATTTGTAATTCATGCCACCCAGTTATGGAAGTCTTAGCACACTATACAAAGACATATTGTGTGCTAGTGACTGGGAAAATAACACAAGCCAAGAAGGAGTTAAGAAAAGAAGCAGATAGTTCCACCCTGTACTAGAAGCCTGCTCCAGGAGACATATATTTGTAGGCTACAGGCTATGTTAGGTAGGAGCAGGTACATGATACAGGGTATCACGGGAGATCACTGAAGGATAGCTGAGCAATACCAAATAATTCACTACAAGCCTCCCCAGAAGGAACCTCTGAGCTGGGCTTTTTCAGTCAGAGTTTCCCAGGGTCAGAATGAGTGCAGGAAGGCAATGTCCTGGGCAGAGAACAGTAAACATCAGATACAATGTGTGCAGAGACATGGATCCGTAAGCAAGTGTGGCATAGTTGAGGACTATAAGTCATTCAACACGGCCCGAGTTTATGGGGGTTTTTCTTGAATAAACAATTTGGAGGAGATAATATAGGCTATGTTAGGTCGGAGGGAAACCATGAATAAAAGCGAAGGTTTATATTTGTTTAGCAGTAAGGATTCTGATCTGGTTAAAGTAGAGATTCTCTCTCGAAGCAGTGGGGATGAGGTGACAAGGAGATGTAAGGTAAATAAGTCGCTTAAAGGGCAGGAAGTATGACAGGCCAGGAGTGCACCAAGGGTAGGACCGGTGTCCTGTTCGGTGTCTGCAATCTAGCAGGTGCTCTACAAACATTTGCTGACTGAGTGAAGGGGTGGAAGGATGGCACAATGTGGTCTTAGTGAATTGAACAGGGACTTTTAGGTCCTTTTTTTGGGTTTGGTTTCAAAATTTAGGTGGTGCAGGGTTTTTTCTAACCATTTTATGCCACCTTTTCTCCTTTTATAAATATGAAGATTTCTTCATTTATAAATATGAGGATAGCAATACTGAGTGACAGGGGATAATTTCAGGGGGTAATATAAATGGATCTGAATAGAACTTAAGAATTCCATCCAATCAATATTTACAGAGACGCTATTATATGCCAGGCACCATACTAGGCTCTAGAAATACGAAGATAAACAAGAAACAAGACCTCCATCTCTGCCTCTAAGGACACTTTATAGGGTGGGAGGCAGACATCTGAACTGATAATGAAATTGCAATGCAGTATAATAAGGACCAGCACGGGGCCAGGCGTGCATGGGAATGGGTCGGTTTTGCCGGCCAGATAACAGCACAGTATTAGGAAATGCTTCCTAGAGGAAGTGATGTTTAAGCTGGACCCCGAACAATACCGCATGGTTAGGTGAAGAGGAAGAGAAAGGGATTCCAACCAGAGGGACCAGCGGGCTTTCTCTGCAGCTGTGTTTGCCTAGTTCCTCTGCCCAGGCAGTTCCTTCGCTGAAAATATACTCCGGGCTGATTGGTTCGAACAAAAACACTCTTTCTCACTCTTGTCAGACTCCCAAAAGCTGGACTTCAAGTTTAAATATCCTTAGCTTTTATCTGCATTCTCCTTAAACTCACAGGCCTTCAGGAACCTTGCTGTGGCCACCTGCCTGATTCCCTCACTCCCTTTCTCCTTCCCCTTCCTTTCTTTCCTTCCCCCATCCTTATTTGTTCTTCCTTCCTCCTTTCATCAAATGGCTACTGTGTCTACATACACTGAGTGGCCAGATTATTATGATCTCTGAACAGATAATAATCTGGCCATTCAGTGTGTGTGTGTGTGTGTGTGTGTGTGTGTGTGTGTGTGTGTATTAGAGGTCTGTGCATGAATCCGTGCATGGGTGGAATCTAGCCTGGTCAGGGGGAGGGGACATGGGCGGTTGGCCGGCCTGCCTGCTGGCTAAACTCCTGGTTGAGGGGACAATTTGCATATTAGCCTTTTATTACACAGGATATACACTGAGTGGTCAGATTATTATGTGTTCAGAGATCATAATAATCTGGCCACTCAGTGTATGTAAGCCATGGGGATCAAAACATAATTTCTAATTCTCAAGGAGTTAAACATCAGAGAGCGGACAGTGAACTATGACCCATTGATCAAACTGCCTGTTTTTGTAAATAAAGTGTGGGAACACAGCCGTGCCCATCGCTTATGGATTGTCTACGGCAGCTTTCATGCCACAAGAGCAGAGCTGAACAGTTGCAACAGGGACCACGTGGTTTCAAAAGCCTAAAATGTTTACTACCTGGCTTTTCACCGAACAAGTCTGCCAACCCTGGTTCCAGTGTGTGTGTGTGGCAGTGGTGGTGGACAAGGAAATCGGTAATATAGTGAGAAAGGTGGTAAGACAGGGAACCACAGAAGGAAGGCTGGGGAGAAGTGACAGCTAGAAGAAGAGGCAACTAGGCTTAGAACTAAAAGATAACAAGAAGTGAAGAGGGGAAGGAAGGTCATTCCCGGCAGAGAGAGCAGCACATGGAAAGGCCAAGCAAGAAACATGTGCAGTTTGGAGAGGAAATGGTAGCAGATGAGGCTGGAAAATACATTGGGCTCAAACGGGTCATAAGGTATCTGCATATGAAAATCACCTGAAGAATTTTGGAAATATAATACCCCATATGGAATCGAGAATCAATGCATTACTGAAAACAGGGTAGTGCTAAAGCAAATGTGTGCTTAAGGAAGATCACTCTGGCTGTATAATACTTAACATTTGTTGGGAATGTATCCTATGACAGCTCTGTGCTAAATGCACACATGTATATGGACCTGCTTATTACGTAGCTTGGACAGCAACTGGAAGGCAGGTAGAAAGAGGTGAGGAGTAGGGACAGCTATGGATCTATGAGAACCAATTATCTCCCTACCGGATGGATAGGCAGAGCATCTCACACATGTAGAGGCAGGAGGAGGAGTGGGGGAATAGAAATGATTGGGAAAGGCAGTACAATGTCACAGAACCCCAATAAAAATGAAGGGAGTACATGTTAATAAGAAGTGGATAGTAAAAACCAGACATTGTAAAGAAGGCAAAGAGACATGAAGTGAGGGGAGCAAGGGGGGAGGGGTTGGACAAAAAGCAGGTCACAGCTGACTTACAAGAAGACAATCTCCGCAGAAGAGTTGGGAAGGAGGCAGGGTTATAAGGGCCTCGGAGCTGACCAGGAGTGAGACAGTGAAGATCGCTGCCACTGAACGCTTGTTTGAGACACTGTCTTTTTAAAGAAGCAAAGAAATACGATTGTGGCTGGATTTCTTAATGAGGCTGTAATTCAGCACTTTTAATCCATTTTTCTGATTCATCAAGTACATTACTAAACCCAAATACCTGGTCATTGGAAGCAACAGTGAAGATTCAATTATGCAGCCACGCCAGATGACTAAATTAAAAGACAATGCGTGCCACCCTTAGTCATAGGAGCTGGGGCAGTGCCTTCTCGGAAAACGGGGCAGCGCCTTGTAGTCCTTAAACATGTCATCGGAGGAACTTCCCCGTGCACGAAAAGGCTCTGCTTGGCATCCCCAGAGATGACTGTGGTGAATGTCATTTCCGAAAGCGACTCTCTCCGAAGGTGGTCATCCCTGAACATGCCCTAGTGTCTGACTTTCTACTGCGCAAGCAATCAGCGTCTTCCTCGGGCTAATGAGATCTACGCGAAGAATTAATCGCTCCACCAGCACCAGCGTTGTCTCCTGCATCTTTAAAGAGCTCAAAATATTAAATAACGAGCCCAGAGAACCCTGCTCCCAGATCCCCATTAGATTGATTTTACAGATGAGTAACCGAATCTTAGAGAAGCAAGACGGAGGAAATGAGGAGTCTTTAGCTCTCTCTCACACCACGACCAGGCTATTCTCTCTCACATTTGTGATTAAGCTGTTGTCCAGAAACAGAATAACTCCCTCCTTCCTGGCTTTGACTCTTGGATACAAACAGATTTTTTTTTAAAAAATTGTTACTGGCCCTAACTGGTTTGGCTCAGTGGCTAGAGCATTGGCCTGCACACTGAAAGGTCCCAGGTTTGATTCCGGTCAAGGGCATGTACCTTGGTTTCAGGCACATCCCCAGTAGGGGGCGTGCAAGAGGCAGCTGATTCATGTTTCTCTCTGATCAATGTTTCTAACTCTCTATCCTTCTCCCTTCCTCTCTGTAAAAAATCAATAAAATATATTTTTTTAAAAATTGTTACTGGGGTGATCCTTGTTAATAAAATTAGATAGGTTTCAGGTGGACAATTCTATAATACATCATCTGCATATTGTATTGTGTGTTCACCACTCAAAGTCAAGTTTCCTTCCATCACCATTTATGCCCTCCTTTGGATACCAAGAGACATTAAATGCCTGCAGTTGAAAAACACAATGTCTTTGATGTTTTGCAAAAGTGGGTGTGTCACTACTGGTCCAAATGAGTTTAAAGAATGATAGCTGAACTTTCAATATAAAGCAACCCACTCAGCCCCGAGCCTCACCTGTGTCAGAAACAGGCAGACGTGGAGAGTGTGGAAGGTGTTTTTTTTCCTCTTGTGCCTTTAAACACAGTAACTTTACAACATTTTCTTAAACAATATTTGAAACAAGAAATCCTCATGGGAACTATTAGTCTTACCCTGTAGGGACAATTTATTTTTCTGCTTCACAAGTTTAATTTCTTCCTTGAATCATGATTTGATGCTCAGACACTTAAAAGGTCATTTTCTCAGGTCAACCATAAATGGTGCTCTGATTACAGAAAAGTTATGTAAAAGATGAAAGGAGAAGTGAGTCCATTAGCATGTAAAATGCGCCATAAAAATGGTGAAAATTTTCAGGTACATACTGATCAGATTAATCTTGCTCAAATCTTTTGTTCAAATGCATGTCTTTTCTAAGAGCTCTGTGGCACCACTTCAGAGGCTAATAGACAGTGCTCTCTCTAACCTTTGGCACATGTTTTTTTATGAATGCTACCCACCAAGTGCACAAAAATGCCAATTCTCCTGGTGTTACTTTTATTTCTTATTCGGTAAAGGCTGCGTTTTGAACATTTTAATAATGGTCAAAGCATTCCTAGTCAACCTAGAGGGCAATTAGTAGGAACACAGTAGATGTTAAAAAAGATCATTTGGTATAATTTCACCCCCCCTTTTATCCTCACTCAAGGATTTTAGGAGAGATAGAGAGAGGAGGGGGCTTAGAGGGAAGGAGAAAAGGAGGGAAGGAGGGAGGGAGAGAGAGAAGGAGAAAGAGAGAGAGAGAAAGAAATATCCACACATGCCTCAACAGGGGATCAAACCACAACATAGGTATGTGCCCTGACAGGGAATTGAACCCTCAGCCTTTTGATGTACAGGATGGCATCCAACCAACTGAGCCACCTGGCCAAGGCTTTCCCCCTTTGGATTAGAGTTTTCAAATATAACTGTCAGCTAGTTACCCTGGTAAGGCTATGAGTCAGTCCCCCTCTAAGTGATATAAACTTCCTAATTCAGACTTCGGTCTATAAATCTACAGTAAAACTGCCAGGTTTTGATGTTATCAGTATCTTTATCTTTCTTTGCTCCACACTGTCATGGATTTTATCTTTTCATTGCCTACTGTAATTTGTTGCTGGAAAAGCAGTTGCTAGTAAGTAATATGCTGAAAGATGGGGATTATCTGAAAGGATGGGAGTAAGTTCCCCATGATACAGTGTGTGTATAAGCAATAAAAGAACGTGTGTGCAATGTTCATGCAAATAATATGACAGGTCTGAGGGCAATCCTGTAACCTGCTGGAAGTCAAGGATCATGTATGTTCATTGTTCCACCACTAGTATTTAACACTGTCCCTAGAACACAGGAAATATTTAAGCAGCTTTTGCTGCATTAATAAATGAAGAATACCAGTGTTCCATGTTCTCACTGGCAAAACAAGGTTTTTTGGTTAAAAATGAGGTTGAAAGTTCCATCTACAATAACCTCCTATGCATTCAGAGCGTATGGGAGATTTCTATGTACACAGCATCATGCGAGGAGTTGTGAGAAAGGCAAGGAAATTGAATACAGGGAGCGGGGCTGGAGGCTTGGGTGAAGGGATTAAGAAGTACAAATTGGCCGAGACCAGTTTGGCTCAGTGGATAGAGCGTCGGTCTGTGGACTGAAAGGTCCCAGGTTCGATTCCGGTCGGGGGCATGTACCTTGCTTGCAGGCACATCTCCAGTGTGGGGTGTGCAGGAGGCGACTGATCGATGTCTCTCTCTCATCGATGTTTCTGACATTCTATCCCTTTCCCTTCCTCTCTGTGAAAAATCAATAAAATATATTAAAAAAAAAAGAAGTACAAATTGGCAGCTACAAAACAGTCCCAAGGATGTAAAGCAAAGAATAGGGAATATAGTTTATAAAATTGCGATAACTCTGTAGGGTGCCAGTTGGGGTACTAGAAACATCGAAGGAGCACTGTGTAAAGTACTATATGATTGTCTAAACCACTAAGCTGTGCACCTGAAAGCAATGCAAAATAAAATTAAAAGGGAAAAAAATAAGACTGACAAGTCTTTCCGAAAAAAAATTAATAAAGAAAATTGAAGATACAGAACGTGCGTGGCCTTGAAGCGTCGGGTCTAGTTGAGACAAGATATATACAAGTGAAAGTTAACTCCTAATCCTAGAGTGAATAATGGCATGCCAAAGGTAATTTTTCATAGCACCTGCAGCCACTACATGATTTCAGAGAAGAGAGAGGCTGCTGAGGTCTGGAGTCATTAAAGAAAGCTATATAAACAAGGCAGGGATTGAGTTAGACCTTTGGGGGTAAAAGAGGGGAAGGGAAGAAAATTGCAGTCTGGAGGGGGAAGGCTGGAGAGGACAAATGAACAGCCATTAAGATAAGAATAGATAGTTTGAACCGAGACTGGTTTGGCTCAGTGGATAGAGCGTCGGCCTTCAGACTGAAAGGTCCCAGGTTCGATTCCGCTTGGGGGCATGTACCTTGCTTGCGGGCATATCCCCAGTGTGGGGCGTGCAGGAGGCGGCTGATCAATGTCTCTCTCTCATCGATGTTTCTGACTTTCTATTCTTCTCCCTTCCTCTCTGTGAATAATCAATAAAATATATTTAAAGGAAAAAAAGAATAGATAGTTTGAGACTTAAATTAAGGAAGCAGTCATCAGACCTGAAAAAATAGGGATGATGACAGAAACATACAGAATGAGGAAGTAGCTAAGTATATGCATTTTGTATGATAATCATTTCATACTTAAACTCCTTGGTGAAAAAAAAAGTAACTTTGAAACTTAGATACATTCTATATGTGGCAAACTTGGGCGAAATAGGGGAGATGTAAGAGGACCAGGAGGCTGCATTCCCAGAGGCTAGCAACTGGGAGGGGGCTGATGTACCCTCCAAAGGGGGTGCACAGGCAGAGTGGGGGCCTGCATAAGTCTTTCGACAAAGGATGCTGTAGGGAAGGGATTTATGATTGCAACCCAGATCTGACTTTCCCAAAGTCTTATGCGACCTGCTGCACTTTTGTAGCTATTCATCGACTATATCCATTTTCATTTATCTTATATATTTAAGGATCCAGAGGGTCGAGGCTGTGTGCACACCTGTTCTGCAAACCAGAACCAGATACTTAAAGACAAAGTTTAGAATTTTGCCTTCCAGATTCACACATCAATAAAAACAACGATAAGGATAAGAGACCAAAGGAGAAGCCATAATTGACAGATATTTACCAATAAATGAAGATGCTTCTTTTCTAACCATATCTAGGAATGGATGTAAGAAATCTTTATTAATCATAGCAATGCAGAGAAATCCTGTGTTTTATGTGTGAGAGTATGTAGAACAGAATGAGCAAAAAAAATTGTTAAAGCTTTCAAGAAATACTTTGAAAGTTACTTACATGGATCCTTTAAAACTCCCATTCATTAATGGAATACTGATTAAATAAAAAATTTAGCTCCTGAGAATGTTCCCTAAGTAAAGTATATCGCTGTATGGATCTATGACTATGATGCTTCAACGGATGTTAATTATATCCTTTTGATGTCAGTGCTGTGTGGCTCTATAAAGCTAATAGGACCTGCACTACATCATAGTTAATAGAAGTGTGGTGCTTGTTGCTTAGGCAACAGGATGAATAAATGCAGGTCAGAATGTGCTTCAAGAAAAACAAAAGCTAGACTATGATACCGAGTAGAGACTGAGCAGATCTAACAGATTCTTCCCCCACATTAATGAAATCTGTTTCTTAAAATGGCCTGAGCATATCTTTGTACTTTAACTAAGTTCATAATGAAATAAATTAGATTATAGAGATGAAGAAATAATTTTTATAAAGGCAGAAATTGATTTTTTATGATAATGGGAGCACATAAATGATAGATAGCAGCATAGTAAGCAATAATTGATGACAACCATTTTATTATTTGCTTCCTTTTCAGAACTAACTCATTCCTCTAAATAACTCCAAGCTTTTAAAATTGATCCTGTCCCATGAAGAAAGTATTTGGCTGACTTCTCTGAATTAACCATGTTTCCTTAATTTCTGGAAAATTATACGCAATCCTGGGAATACTTAGAATTGAAAAAATAAAGACAATCAGCTACGGAGGAGATCAGACTTTGGTTTTGTTAGGCAGGTACCGGATGCCTGCTTCCCAGATACATTTTGGAGTGCTCATACATATTTCATTCATGAACGTTTTTACCATCTCCAAATGCTTATTTGAAACCTGTTTGATTAACCTTTCCATTCCAGGCTTTCAAAGGGGGATTACGTTTGCTGAAAAGTGTTTAAAATTCAGGGGAAAATTATGCTGAATTAAAATCGTTCAAAGCAGCCAAATATTCCAGAGAACCCAAAAACCTACCTCACTTTTCATGGGACCAGAATAAAATTGGACAAGAGTTTGAGGAGTAGGACTGAGAAAGCCACATCTCAAGTAGAGAGAGGGAGAAAGCATCCTTATCAAAATGTGCAGTAAACCCAAGTATCGATGCAAAGATTTTCATTCTGTTTGATAGTTCCTCTAATTCGTGGTGTCATCTGTGTAGTATCCTGAATCTGCTCAGTATCCTAACACTCTCACAACAATTTCATATTTTTTTTCATATTTCAATACCCACAATATTGTCCCTGTCTAATTAGTGATGGTATTCTTAAACATGAGAAAAAACACAGTAGCTGCACATCTCATTGCAAAAAAAAAAGATTCATAAAGAGTTCAATGTATACAATTACTTAGAGCTCATAGGTCTTGATGCATTTAGTAGCTTTTATAAAAAATGCTCATGGGGCATACAGATTTTTTTGAGAAGAGGCAGAAGTTGGACAGTTGGAATGATTTTTACATCTGGAATAACAGTCAAGTCAGGCTTGGAGAAAAAGAACCTCCAATGGCGATAAAAAGACATAACTAGCTCTCCGTGTGTTGTTATCAATTCCGGTGTTAATAAGCCTCAGGTGTGGGCTCCGGCAATTTATTTAGAAACAGCTATTCATTAGTTCTCCATTTGCGTGCTACCTGCCTGTGTTATGAAGCGCTCTCTCTCTCTCTCTCTGAATTTAGGGATAGGCAATGTGTGTGAGGGGACCTTAAAAGCCAGGTAAGGTAATCAGCGCGGTGACGTAGCTTAACGAGGGAAAGTGATGAGCACCGAGGGAGGCGTGTAAATGATTAGAAAGCTGGATCGCCTGCCTGCACCTCTCCCTCTCCCCCTTCCTCACCCCCGTCTTCACCACCCTGAGAAGTTCGCACGCACCACCCTGGGTTTACACGGCAGGCAGACCCGCATTCAGAAGTCCATGAATGTGCTCAGTCCATTAGCCTCTCCTTCTGAACACTGACAGCTTAACCGAAGGAAGTGTTTGTTTTTCCCTAAAGTGACAGACCATACTTCCCTGCTCCTCCATCAGCCTGTGCAAGTTAGCGGATGCTCTCTCCTTAATGGACCGTCTGATACAGTTCGCTAAGCAACTACAGGTCGTTCGATAACCCAACTTAAACTGCCCGTCGCACAATGATCAGGAAACAAATGATCTTCACACTGACAACATATAACATGCTGTCCAGGGGACCCTGAACTGAAATCCTATTTTTCCGGCACCCAGAATCCACGGAACAGGGCACCACCGATCGACCCAGGCAACTCAGAGGCTGCACCTTTATAAAAAAAATCACACAAAGAAGGGAAGGGAGGACGCAAATGTTCATCTCCCCTCGCTGCCTATAAATAGTCCTCTCTCACCGGTTCATTCATAGCAGACACACGCGCATGGACGCCTCTGGATCGCATTTGCCAGCGAGTGTCTCTATATGCACACGGTCAAGTTCAGCCCCGGGGGCATCCCCTCTCATGCCCTGACAGATCTCAAACTGGCCGGCTCTGGGTGCCAATCCAGGCTGCTTCTGAGCCCCGCCGGACCCAGGAGGAGCAGACAGACAGACAAAAGAGAGCGCCTTACCATGAACTGCACGTTGTCAAATCCATTAGCCATCAGGTGGTTCTCGTACTGAGGCAGCCCGATGCTTTCCAGCCATTGTCCCACCGTTTGCACCGGGCACCGGGGTCCTGTAAGAGGATGCAGAGGGAAGCGTTTAAGCAGCGAGTAGCCGTCCACGGGGTAGTAGCGGTAGTCCTGGGCTGAGAGGTGGCATTGCCACATCATGCTCCTGGGAAAGTTGCTATCAAAGGAGCCCGCCAGCTTGACAGATGAAGCGGTTTTTTCCCCCCGGCGGCGCGGAGAGAGAGAGAGCAAAGTCAGAAGTAACACATAGTTTGCCAGGCAGGCTGCGGAGTGTGGCTGGATCCTAGCTGCACATTTCTCACATATTCATCTTTACTCCACCGACCAGGATGCCGGCCAGCCCCCACCCCAGCACCGGGCACCGGGCAGCGGGAGAAGGCATAGCCAGCAGCAGGCTGGCGGCCGCGGCGGGTCTGCGTGCTCTGTGATGCTCTGTGATTGTTGGAGTACTCACTCCACAATGAGCAGGGCACGGCCAGCCGCCAGAATCCTCTTTATCAAGTACTCCTACACTCATCAGTATGCAGCTCCATGCTGCCTGCTCCCCCTCGCTCGCTCCCCTTCATTACCCAGCCCCGGCTACACCTCGCATTTTCAATAATAGCCATCAGATAAGGCAGATTTCTTTTTTTTTTTTTTTTCGGTCTGCAAGCTGTAAAGCTGCTGCCTCCTACACACCCATCCAAGCGTCAATCTTGAATGATGAGAGCAGTCAAAACAAATGCAGAAAATAGCCAGATTCCAAAGCAAACGAAAGCGCTTAAGTCGGAATTGAATCTTCTTCACACCGGTTATACATTACAAGAGCTATTTGGTGGTGGTGGTGGGGGAATTTTTACGTTTCAAAAGACACCAGGGAAATGCAAAGCTTTCGCCACAGCTTTTTAGCAGAGCTCGCTACAGAAGTTCCCTTTCTCCCTTTTCTTTCCCTTCCCTTTCTTCTTCTCTTTAAAACGCAGCAGAGATAAATGTTTCTGACCCAAAGCTTTACAATGTTTGGAGGATAATGGTTCTCTTTCTTTCGCAGGCTATCTGGATAAAGGAACCTCTCTGAGATGCCTTTTTTATTTTTTTCCATGTTGAATTACTGGAACATAGAGAAACTGCATGGCAATCTTGAAGTCAAGACAATTCCTTTCTCGTTTGCATGGCTCCTTCCAAACAAAAATATTATTAGGCTAAAAAAAAAAATCCCTTTCCCCT
Organism: Lasiurus borealis; assembly: GCA_004026805.1. Taxonomy (NCBI): domain Eukaryota; kingdom Metazoa; phylum Chordata; class Mammalia; order Chiroptera; family Vespertilionidae; genus Lasiurus; species Lasiurus borealis. The sequence continues at coordinate 112,131 of PVJN01001376.1, read as the reverse complement.
CTGATATTTATAACCCAGTCTACCGGGATGCCATCCTAAATGCGCTGTAAAGGTAACATCACTGGGTGGAATTGTTTAATAAGGAAGAGGAGCCCTCACCAAAAATAATTCCAGAATAACAGATGTAAATGTGTGAGTTTTCCTGAATGGCAGACAGATTGAGTAATTTATTTAATAACTGAGAGAAATGAGAGATTAATAATAGAATCCAGAGGACTAAGTCATCAGAAAGAACAGACTCTTACTCAAGACTGGGAAAGAACGTGCAGAAAGGCCAGTCTCACCCCTTGTCACAGTGTCCCTGGGAGACCATCATCTAATTTACGCTTGAATACTGCCTGTAACGGAGCCCTCACTACTTCTCAGAAGACTCCATTTATCAGAAAGCTATTTTACTTCCTACCTGACTCTACCCACTGGCTCCAGCTCTGCCTTTGGGGTCCCCACAGATTGGGAACAGTGTGTTTTAAAAATTAAATATAACTCTCCCCTCTTCCCCCACCCAGAATAGTGCCTGGCACATAGTAGGTGCTCAATAAATATTTACTGAATAAATGCAATAGCATTTTCCTTCTTTCCCCAAACTTTATCTTTCTCCATTTCCTTTCACTTTTTAAGAATATTGTCAACCTCCCTGACACACAGCCATTAAACCACAAAGCACCTAGCTCACTTTCTCTTTCACTGCGGACACCAGTCCGCAAGTTCCCACCATCCCTCACCACAGTGCGTCTGGCCTCTGCTCCATTGATTCTACTTCCGGTCCCACGTGTATAGAACTTTGACTGATCTTAATCCTGTGATCTTAATTCAGGCCACCTGGCCCATGCAACTGTGGCTTCTACACGGGTCTTCCTACCTCTAATATTTAAATATTTTTTATGTGTGGCTGTCAGAATAAGTTCTCTAAGATACTGGTTGGATGATTTCTCCTCTCCCAAAATTCTTCCCTGGTTTTCAGTTGGCTTCAAAATAAACTCTCAACTTCTTTGATAACATTCTGGGGCGTCTTTATGATTGATTACAAATAATCCACCTTGATTTCCTTTTTCCCGGAGGTTCCAGTCAGGGGAGATTACTGGCTGGTCTTTGAAGGCAGCCTGTCACATACTTCGGTTGGTTTTATTATGTCGCCACATTTCTGGCCCTTCTGTTGGTTTTGAATCAGATGGCACTTCCCTTGTGAAATCTTTTCTAATCCCCTAACAGTAATGAATCTCTTCCTTATCTGTCTTACGTGGCATTTTTTAAAGCTCATTATTATAACAAATATTTTCTGTCCAACATTATAGTTATTAGTGTACAAGTCTTGTTTCTTGAACGTAGGAATATTCTCCCTAATATTGCACATGGTAAGGAATCAGTATGCATCTGCTAAACCAACTAATGTAACTCTCATGTAACATAAAATCCTCCTAGTTTTGATTTAAAATTGTACTTTCATTTTGAAATCTTTTCCGAGTATCTGAATTCTTTATAAAAGAAGATAGTTGGGTTTCTAAATAGAATTTTCAGGTGAATTTTTATCATCCTCATCCTCTCTTTTACTCTATTAGAATTTATCCCTGATTGATTCTAGTCCTTTTAAAAAGGTCAAAAATTTTGTAGCAGTCTAAAAATCAATTATAAGAGATTCTAGTGGCTCAACATTAATTGTATGAGAACTTAAAAACAAAACACACTTTGTCCTTGCACAGCTCTAAAGCTGCTATGAGGTAGAGTAGAACTGAGTATTAATTACCATCTTTCCTAGGGTCACATCCAAATTGTTCCTCCTGACTATTTAAACTATTAGTAGGTCAATAAGCTACACAAAGAGTGAGAAAATAGTGAAATATTGTTTTGGCTTGGTGAGACATATGCTGACTAACCACATTCTCAAGTCCTATCTTATCTCTCTTTAAAAAATATTTTCATTGATTTCAGAGAGGAAGAGAAAGAGAAAGAGAGAGAGGCAGAAACATCAATGATGAGACAGAATCATTGATTGGCTGCCTCCGATCTGCTGCCTGCTGGGGATTGAGTCCTCAACACAGGCATGTGCCCTTGACTGGAATCAAACCTGGGACTCTTCAGTCTGCAGGCCAACACTCTATCCACTGAGCCAAACCAGCTAAGGCTCTCATCTCTTAAGATGTGTGCCAGGGCTAAAACACAGGGGAGAATGCCACATACATTATGGGCATGAAATCATCTTTGTTAAAATGAATGGATGAGTGACAGTGGAAATGACTTTCCTGAAAAAAAAATAGAGTTATCTATTTATGTATCTATCTATCTATCTATCTATCTATCTATCTATCTATCTATCTAATCTATTTAGCTATCTATCGAGGTGGGTTTTTTTTTCATGGGCCAGACTGTTGCACAAACACATAACTCAGAGAGAATACTGTCCAGTCTTAGAAAATCATTATACACACCAATTGAACTTTATTCTTTTAACTGTTCAATCATTGATTTTCTACTCAGTGATTCTCACATGTTGGTGAAAGATTATAATGCTGGAGGGAAGTGAGTTAGGAGAGAATGAGAGAAAGAGGGAGGGAAAGGAGGAGAAGAAAGGACCTTGAGCCAAACCTCTAAAGAACCTTGGTCTGGGTCTGACGATCATTTTTTAAATAGTGTCTAAGCATATTTCTCACTTTAGTTGAAACACTTTCTTGGAGTCTTAAAATTCTTAAAGTGCATCAACGCATTATTGGGCAGACACCTCTATTCACCTAGAACTTCTCCAAGTCCCAAAAGTGACATAAGAGGAGGAAAGGAGAAAAACTAACAGTTATTCTGTGCTCCTCTGTCCTGAGCAGCCTGGCGTGGATTATGATCCCCATTTATAGATAAGGGAATTGAAGCTCAGGGTGTGTGATGAAGCTGGGAGTTATCTTTGACAGAGTCTTTCAAAAAATAATCCTTGGGGTTCCACTTCCAGAATGACAATGTAAAGACGCTCCATCCATGAACCCTATCCCAAGCCAAACAAACATATATCAGCCATTTAGAGCAGTGGTTCTCAACCTTCCTAATGTCGCGACCCTTTAAGACAGCTCCTCACATGGTGGTGACCCTCAACCATAAAATTATTTCCGTTGCTACTTCATAACTGTAATTTTGCTACTGTTATGAACTGTAATGTAAATATCCGATATGCAGGATGTATTTTCATTGTTACAAATTGAACATAATTAAAGCATAGTGATGAATCACAAAAACAATATGTAATTATATATTGTGAAATATTTATTTCTAATTACAAATAAATGAAATTTTGTCTTGAATCGTGGTGTAGCATGGGTAACAGTTGACAACAGTAAACTACATTGCTACACTTTGCTATACCTAGGAGCGGTCTGTTGGCTCCTAAGACCATGGGAAATATATGTTTTCCACTGGTCTTAGGCGACCCCTGTGAAAGGGTCATTCGACCCCCAAAGGTGTTGCGACCCACAGGTTGAGAACCACTGATTTAGAGTCCCTGGAAATTGTTTAAAAAATATACAAGATGAAGAAATATTTATTAAAGAAAATGTATTAAAACATGTAACAACAGAGAGAATCTAGGGCCCTGGAGCCATGACATGTTCCCTCCCTCCCTTTCCTCCCCAGCTCAGCGGAAAGAAACTGCACTCTAGGTGGGTGTGCCCCAGAGAATGGGACTCCATTTCTCCCAGCTCTCACCTCCCATCAGGGGATATAGTAACTTACCTAAAGGGGCAGACCAGTTAAGACTTCTGGTTCCTTCTAACTCTCAGGTGCAGAGGTTAAATTTCTGGTGGGGGTGTGGCTGAGACGTCAGGGGTTCGCTTTGTCCATGCAGCCCCCATTCATAAAGTGGAGGCTCTGTCCCACCATGGCCGGAAGCACTGGCAACCCCATCCAACTGAACTCTAGGGCTGAGGGTCTGTGCCCGGAAAGCAAGCTGAGATGATAAGACCCGGGATGAGGCCACCATCCTTGCTCAATGATTCAAAGTCCTAGCCAAAAGGGAGAGTCAGTTCTGAAGTACAGAGAGCTCTAAAGCTCTAAAGCTCCACCCCGAGAAGTTGATTTTATTTGAAACAGAGTCTAAGGAAGTTCAAGCCTAAGTGGGATATGGAAAACAATGGCGATTTTTTTTGATATGCAAATAAGAGGAGGCTAGCAGCTCCATTAGGACAAGCTAAATGGTAGGCCATATTTTAAATTTGTGGGGTCGGTTGCACAACTCTGTGCATATACTAAAAATCACTGAATTTATACACCTCAAATGGATGAATTGAATGGTATATAAACTATATCTCAAAACTACAATGCTTGAATAGTAATAAAATAAGAATAATTCTTAAAGTTCCTTTAAATTTATATGAAAAAATACATACATCTACACACGTGTACATTGTTTTATTTATATGTATAACTGTTTATTTTCCTTTTCCTTTTTTGGGGGGGAATTACTTCTTCCTCCATACTATCTATATCATCCATCCTCTCTTTCAGGTGATTCAGGTTAACAAACTAGTATATTTCCTGCACATTTATCCATTGACAAATCTTTTCCTCAAACACAGATAGATATGTATAAATACAAATGCATGTGTGTATGATATGTATAAATGGGGGTACTTTTGGAAGTTGTTCTTAAAAAATAGAATCATATCACACTTTTCTGAACCTTACTTTTCTCATTCAACAAAGCCTTATGGAAATTCAACCAAGTAAATGACAAAAACCATGGTTTATTCTTTGAAATAACTGTATAATAGTACACAATATTGACTATTATTTTAGTGACTATATGCTATTAATTATTCTATCTCCAGGCCCACCTCTTAATTTTCATTTTTAAAACTTTTTCGTTTTAGTTAATTGTAAATTCCTATGCAGTTCTAAGAAAGTACAGGCCCGGTGCATGAAATTCGTGCAATTGTAGGGGGGTCCCTCAGCCTGGCCTGTGCCCTCTCACAGTCTGGGACCCTGGGGGGATGTCTGACTGACAGATTAGTGGGCCGAAGCCCTCAGTCGGACATCCTTAGCACTGACACGGAGGCAGGAGAGGCTCCCACCACTGCTGCTGTGCTTGCCAGCCATGAACCCGGCTTCTGGCTGAGCGGCACTCCCCCTGTGGAAGCACACTGACCACCAGGGGGCAGGCATTGAATGACTGCCCCCTGATGGTCAGTGCGCATCATAGTGACCAGTCATCCCACCATTTGGTCATTTGCATATTAGCCTTTTATTAAATAGGGTAAAAGGAGAGAAATTCTGTATAGACTTTACCCAGTTTTCCCCAATGGTAAACATCTACCTACAGTATACTATCACAGTCAGGTAACTGGCATAGATAAAATCTATTGATCTTATTCAGATTTCACCAGTTTCACATGTGCTCATTTGTGTGTGTGTGCATGTATGTGTTTAGTCCTTTGTAGTTTTATCACATGTGGACTGTGTAACCATCACCATGGTCAAGATAAGGTAAAAATTCTCTTGGTATTCTTTTATAGTCATGGCCATCTCCCCCTTTCTCTAACTAGCAACTACTACTCTGTTCTCCACCTCTATCATTTTGTCATTTCCAGAATGTTAGCTGCATGGAATTGTATCGTATGTAAGCTTTGGGATGAGCTTTTCTCATTCAGCACAATTCTCTTGAAATCTATGTAACTTATTCCATGTATCAACAGCTCTTTTTTATTTATCATTTCTTTTTATTGCTGAGTAGTAGTCTATGGTATGGGTGTACCACAGTTTGATTGATGTTTCACCGATTGAAAGACATTTGGGTTGTTTCCAGCTTTTAGCTATTATGAATAAAGCTGTTATGATCATTGGTATACATGTTTTTCTGTGAACATACTAGTATGTTTCCATTTCTGTAGGATAAATGTACAAGAGTATATGTATAATAAATGGTCACATTATTTCCAGAGTGGTTGTCACATTTTACATTCCACCAGAAATGCATGGGAGAGAAAGTTTCTTTGCATCTTCACCAGACTTTGATATAACCACTATTTAAAAGATTTTTTTTTTTAGCTATTCTAATAGTGTATAATTCTTCATTTTGGTTTTAATTTGCATTTCCTTCATGGATAATGATGTTGAACATGTTTTTGTGTATTTATTTGCCATCTGCATATGCTTTTTGGTAAAATGTCTGCTCATGTCTTTTGACTATTTTCTAATTGGATTGTTTGGTTTTTGCATTGTTGAATTTTGAGGATTCTTTATACATTCAAGATACATGGTATTTGTGGATTTTTAATTTGCAAGTATTTGCTCCAGGTCTGTAGTCAGTCTTGATCTTCATAATTCCCTGCAGAGCTAGTTTTATATTTTGATGAAGTCAATTGATCAATTTTTTTTTTCTTTGATGATCATGTTTTTGGTGTTTTCCCTGTTAATTTTAACTTTTAAAAATGGGATCATTAAAAAAAAGACACCTGTATTAAATAAACTATAACTAATTATTTTTTAATATGGAAAGTAAAAAAACAACAACTATAGTCTGGTGGTTTACATTTTAAAGGACAAAATACAGTTTAAGGGTGATGACAGTCATGCTTGATTTTAATATTTCATCTTATTTTATGTTTATATTTATTTAAAATGTTGTTCCCTTATTTTCCTTTTCTTCAGTTTTGTTGTTCTGGTGATATTCCTACTCATGTTTTTTTTTGTTTTTGAACTTTGAGATTTTGTGATGCTTCTCCACTCCATTCACAATTACTTCCCCTGCTCTGAAAAGCAGATATAGTTTTCTAAAATTATTTGAAAATAAGATATCAATTCTTCTACCCCCTTCAAGACATTCTATTTCCCTCCAATTCCAGTAAAATTAGAACTTCAGAATATTTTTTTCTTCTCTATTCTACCTTTCCTACAACCATTTGCTATAATTTCCAAAATGCTTTTCTTTTATCATTCTGCCCTTTTCCAAATATATTCTTAGGTTTTGCTGATAATCATTTAGAAAATTTTATTCTAGTCTATTATTAGAATTTTACTTATAGTATATTCCTTCTACTTAATGAACTCCTACTTAATATTGAAGTTTCCCAATATGTTTATCATATCTATTTGTATTTAATTATTATAAAGATTATTTGATCACTGTTGTTCTTTTCTTCATAACCTTCTCCATCTTGATATTTCTGCTTTCATCTGTGGTTTGGTAAAAACTTTATCATATACTAAAATACTATTTTGAACTGAGTGAAAATAAAAGCACAGCATATAAAAATTTGTGAATATAGCTAAAGTAGTACTTAAAGAGAAATTTATAACATTAAATATATATATTAGAAATACAGAAAATTTAAAATCAATAATTTTATCATCCAGCTTAAGAAATGAAAAAAACAAAAAGGCCTAAAAGTAAGCAGAAATAAGATAAGAAAAATTAAAGATAAATAAATGAAATAGGAAAAAGAAAAATCAATAGGAAAAAAATCAATGGCTGTTATTTGAGAGAATCTATAAAATTAATAAAGCACTAGTCAAGCAGGATTAAAAAAAAAAGGAGAATAAATGATTTACCAGTATCAAGAATGGGAGAAGTGGTAGCCTACAGACTACAGATATCAATAAGGAAAGTAAAGAATATTATGAGTAATTTTATAACATTGAATTCAACTTAGTAAAATGGACAAATTTATTGAAAGACATACTATCAAAGCTCACTCATGAAGAATTTCCTAATTGAATATCTCTCTATTAAAGTAATAGCATTCACACTTTAAAACTTTCACAATGAAGACTTTAGACCTCATTAATGACTTCAGTGTTGAATTCTAACAAACATATATAAGGAATAAATAATACCAATGTTACATAAATTCTTCCAGAAAATTAAAAAGAATAACTTGAATAACTTTCTAATTCAAGACATGAAGTCAGCATTACTCTCATATCAAAATCAGAGAAAGACATTATGAGAAAAGAAAACTATAGACCAATGTTTGTCATGCATGTGAGGTTTAAAAATCTAGGTAATGGGGGAAGGATATTTCTTTTTATATTTTACTAGATGCCTGGTGCATGATTTCATGCACAGGTGGGATACCTGGCCAGAGACCAGGCTGATTGGGGCTCTCGTGTCCAATCTTGTCAGGGCAGATGGGGGCTGGCTGGCCAGGAAGGGACTGCAGGAGGGCTCCAGAGTGTGTCCAGACCTCTCACTCAGTCCTGATTGGCTGGACCCCAGCAGCAAGCTAACCTACCTGTTGGAGCATTTACCCCCTGCTGGTCAGTGCACATCATAGTGACTGGTTGAGCGGTCGGTCGGACACTTAGCATATTATGCTTTTATTATATGGGATTCATTCCTTTAGCATTGACCAAATTTTTCAGCAAATACGTATAAAGTACTTCTTGTTCCACTCATTTCACTAGGAAATAGGGATATAGTTTTGAACATCCTTGCACATATGAAATTTATAGGCTAGTGGAGAAAACTGATTTACCATCTAAAAAATGTCATTTGAGATGAGAGGAATTAAAACTTAAAATAATGAATTTTTATTGAGACCATACAGAGAGGATAAGTGAGTTAGAGAAAACTGCTTAAGAGACTCAGGTTCCACGAGCAGAAGTGAAATCTAATATAGTGTTTCAACAGGTGCTACTAGGTGAATCAGTTAACATGGGTGAACTGATGTGGCAGACGTGGCGGTTACCAAATTGGTTCGGTGGGAAAATAGCATTAGGGAAGGGATAAAGACAAGTCTCTGAAAAAAGAGTTTTAAAGGAAAAGAAACTGGCAAACTCCTCAAAAATGTAATAAATACTTGTATATCGTAGCTCCAAGGTCACTGACAAAAGACACACACTCTTCAATGAATGTGAGTCTTTCCAGTGATCTAAACCCTACCTGAAGAAAGGAAGCTTGTGTTTATTGAGTATCTACCATGTGTCTGGCCTTTTAAATGTTACCTCGTTATGCAAAACTAGAGGCCTGATGCACGAAATTTGTGTAAGAGTAGGCCTTTGCAGCCGCAGCAGCTGCCTGGATCCGTCCCTCACAGCCTCGGCAGCTGCCTCCATAATGCAGCTGCAGCCCCGGCTTTGTCTGGAAGGACGTCTGGAAGGACGTCCGGTCTAATTAGCATATTATGTTTTTGTTTTTATTTTTATAGATAACAGAAAACATGCATTTACTCTGGTCAGGTTCCAAAGGCTCTGCAGGCATTATTAGCTCATGTGACTTTCATGACCACCTCACAGGAGAGGCAAATAAGATCTGTGGGATCCATGAAGCCACCCAGTCAGACTAGAGCCTCGGTAGCCTGGTTCTGGAGCAAGCTTTCAGCCAGGACTCCGTACTGCGCCTCTGGTCCTGGTGCACAGGGTGGAAAACAGGCGCTTTCGAAGGAGGGAGAATGTGCACCCATCCATCTGCCCACAGGCTTGCTTTTCAAAGCGTTTCCCAAGTTTTTCAGTGTATCCTTCTTCCCGCCCTTCATCTTACATTCATTATTCTTGGCTTCTAAAGGGCAAAGCAATGGGAAAAAACAGGGGATTCATGAGAGGTGGGAGGAGAGTAAAACCTATCACTGGGATATTTCTATTCCACCCAGCACAGGGCTTTTCTGTGGTTCTAAAAGGTAGCACCTTCCGTTTCCACAGGTGCTCAGCCTCTCAGGTCTGCAGTGCAGGGATGCCTGGGCTGCGTGGCTCAGCGAGAGCTGGCAGAGCATCGCCTGAAGGTAAAGAGCCCAGACCCTAGAGTCAGTTGGCAGTGGGTTTGCATTTTGGCTCTTCTCCACTCTCTCTGTCTGTTTGCTGTTTTGATTCTGTTGCATGGAGGGGCAGAAAGAGTACCTTTCCGCTCGGGCAAGTTGCCACGCTTCATTCTTTGTCGGTAAAGTGAGGGTGACACCTCGCCCCTCCTACCTTATGGTTCTGTGTGAAGCTAAAATGAAATGACACGAGTGGAAGAGTCGCTACATCTTACAAAGTGCTGTTCAAATGCTAGAGACACTCATTACCTTTACTGTTAGGAAAATATATACTCGTGTTGTTCATTCAGTCCCTGGATCGAAGGGATTGGCCCTGAGCCATCAGTGCTTTTCCTTGCCCAGTTTCCTTTGTTTCAAACAGACAAAAAAATGAATGGGGTGAGCAGTCTGGCCAAATAGCAGAGGAGTTCTAATTGTGCCGTGAGGTGATCAGAATCCCCAAAGCAGTGATGTCATCGGGGGCTTTGTCTTATCTGAGGCACCGATGACCAGGTTCTCAGCACAAAGCAGCCTGGTCTTCCCATCCATCGAAGGGTGAAAAGAGAAGAAAGGGGGCACCAATGGCAGGAGAGAATGGTCCCTCTTCCCAGCTTCGAAATGGAAAAAAAAAGGAACATTGGTTATTTGGTCTAAGATATTTCAAATAAAGACTGGTCATTTTTGAAAACACTGGTGAAAGAGCCCACGGAAATGAAAAGGTAGGCCCATATTTTTGGAGAGAAATGGAACATTCAATTAGTAACAATAGGGATGGCCTCTCTGTGAGCCTCCTTCCCTCTCTTTTCAAGCCTGAAATACAGGTGGAGGAGCTAGGAGTGAACAGTGTTCGTTCCTGTAGAGAAGGGTAAGAAAACCCTTACAATTCTATTTTTAACTAGAAAGCACCGGTGTCTCATTTTCCCAATCCTACAAGTCCTCCGAGTTGAGAAACACAAACGACGTATCTGTTTTCCTTGTGGAGAAAATCTGACCATGAAAAATCAGCAAGAAGAGAGAGACAGTGCAATGGTGAATATGCTTCTTCCCCTGGATGAAAGGACAACCATTCGGAAATACAGACAGAAATGCAAAGCTCAGCTGAAAGGCAAGGAAGAGGGAAAGAGATGAGTCATTCCGGGAACTGTGGAATGTTGTGGGTCAACAGAGTTCTGGATCACCAAGCCAAGACTTAACGAGGAAAATGTCCCAAGATTATACTTTGGTATTTAAATGCTAAGGCAAGTCAGGAACTCAGACTCAATTTTCCCTAAGGCCTTGAATTTTATTTGGAACTAAATACTTTATGAAACACTTAAGAAACACCAGCCTTTACAAACCAGATCTGACAACTTATGCACTGGGGTATGGTCTAAAATAGAAAATGGAATTTAAGTTTAAAATGCTAAAATCTTCTGGCAGACAACTATATATATATATATATATTTTTTTTCCTATATAATAAAAGGCTAATATGCAAATAGACCAAATGGCAGAACAACCGAACAACCAGTCGCTATGACGTGTGCTAACCACCAGGGGGTGCACAGAAGATGGCTGGTGTTGGCCATGGTGGGATAGGGGTGTCAGACCAAGGTGAGGCACCAGTCGCTGTCATCAGTGAGCATCCGGTGGTTACTGAAAATTCGTGGCTCCTGCATGCTGCAGGCCTGTCCAGCACTTGCACCTGCTGCCAGCACTGGTGCCAGCCAAGATCACTTGGCACCGTCAGCCCGTGTGAGCAGCGGCTGCTGGCTCCCGCCCCTGAGGGCTTCTCCACTTCCTCCTGCTCTAGAGAGGCAAACGGGACAGCAGCTGCAGCTTGCAACTGCTGCTGGCACCGGCCCCATTCGCTCCATGCTGTCAGCGGGTGTGAGAGGGGCTGGTGCCATCAGTGTGCATGCGAGTTGAGGCGGCGGCGGGAGTGGGATTGCCCACAGACAGGGGACCAGGGGCCACAGTGGGAGGGGCAGGCAGGGGCATGGAAGATGGGCCAAGATCTGCCCCTGTGCCCACCACAGCCTCTCGGCCCACAGTTCCTTTTAAGGTGCACGAATTCATGCACTGGGCCCCTATATTCATATTATCTATTTATTTACATATAATATATTTATTTAATCAGGCATAACTGATTTTTCAAAAAATAGTCATTCCCCTGATTTAATTCTTATTTCTCCTTCTTTTTTAGGCTTCTGGCAAATGTCTGAATCTTCTTTGAGAAGAAGCTGATTACAGTTGTAAGTCACTGAGGCCTCCTGTGTGCTGGTCATCCTGTGAGGTCCAGGTGGGGAGGGAGCCTCAAGGGTCTTATAGTCTTGTGGAAAGGAAACTACCCGGAGGATGATGAATGCTGTAATGGAGATATGTACAAAATACGTAAAATGTAGAGAAAAGGAGAGCACCTTTACTCTGGCTTAGGTAGAGAGTTAATAGAAGAGTTCATTTGATCTGTGGCTTAAAGATTCAGGAAGAGTTTGTGGGGCAAATAAAAGGAAGATGGTTAATTTTATGTGTCAACTTGACTGGGTTAAGGGATGCTCAGAGGACTGGTACCAAGACGATTTCTGGTGTGTCTGTGAGGCTGTTTCCAGGGGAGACTCTCATTTGAACCTGTAGACTGAGTAAAGATCGCCCTCACAATGTGGGTGGGCATCGGCCAATCTGCTGAGGGCCTATTAGAAGGAAAAGTCACAGGAAGAGCCAATTACCATCTCCTGCACTCTGACATTGGCATTCCTGGTTCTTGGCCTTCACACTAGGACCCGGACTTCCACAATCAGCATCTGAGACTCTCAGGCCTTTGGACTTGGATTAAACCAGCTTCCCCGGTTCTCTGGTTTGCAGATGGCAGAGTATAAACCTCCTCAGCCTCCATAATCCTATGGGCCAATTCCTATAATAAATCTCCTCTTATGTTATCTATCTATATCCTATTGGTTACAAGTCTCTGGAGCATCCTAATACAACGGTGTTCTGGGCAGAGGGAATAACCTGAGGGAAGGGTATATTTGAATAAAAAAATGATTCAAATAATTACTGCCAGAATTCAATTATATGTGCACGTCTAAGGAGGGGTGTGCCACAGGGAATGGGGCAAGATATGTAGGCTGAAGACGATAATCAAGACACTTGTATGCCAAGTAAAACAGTATTTTCTTTCTCAAGAACAGAGAGATTCAATCACAGTCTTGTGACACAAACAATGGCTGGGAGGACATGAGAGAGAATAATGCAGGGAAGAAACTAGGAGTAGGGAGATATGGGAAGCCTGCAAGGTTCTCTCTCATGTAAAGCAAATAGACTAAATGACACAAATAAATATTTTAGGAGATAGTCTCTCAGGAGAGGAAATTCCAAATATTCTCTGTCTCTTAGAACCTTCCAAAGAAAGCCCTGATTCAATGGCTGACTGAATTTCCTATGAAAAGAACTTAGCTAGCTGTGCCTCAACCACAGAAGTCAGACAGGGGGTTGATTATTCCCATGGAGACCTCCTCTAATGGGCTCAAACATAGCTTGACAGTCATGGGAAATGAACACTGCAGACAGAAGGGCATCAAAATTCCAAGTATTCTGTGCATGTAATACTAAGTGGTAAAAAGGAAATGATTACACGATCTTTTCCAAAAAGATGATTGCTGTGAAAAATCAAAAGAATTGATTACTCTGGAAAGCGCTTAGATTAGTACTTGGCATAAATCGTGCACTGAGCAAAATATTAGTGAAAAAAATAAAAACATTTATTATACTAATACATATTAGTTATGATTAGCTATAATGATGCTTATTTATAACAAGCAATACATATAATAATGTTATTAATATTAATTGGCTTCTGAGCCATAAGCAAGTTTCAAAAAGATCAACTTGCTGAGTCAGCCAAGCACTGTTTAAAATCCATGAAATTCATGATTTTGAAAGAACTCACCGAGAAACTGTGGATCAGATTTATCACCCATCACTCTAACAGATGCATTGTGATTAAGTACGAAAACAGATAAGACACTGAATTCATTTCATCATCTTAGCCTGACAACTTTAACTGTTAAGAAATCTCATGGGTACAATATACACCTACTGTGGTGGAGACATGTTTACTTTCTTGAGAAAGTCAACTAGTAAATCTATGCTTTCTATAAAACAAGCTCCTTCAAAATATGTTGAACCTCAAGGTTAATGCTTATTTCCATTTTCTACTAAAGCTTGGAAAGTCAGTGCTAAAACCTTGGTTTTGCTCAGTTACCATAAAATGTTTCTTTTGATAAAGTAGGATGAGGTTTGAGAGAACTTGAACCTCAAGCTTACATGTAATTCTCCACTCAAGACAAACTCAACAACTTTTAACAAACAGAAATTTTAATCTATTTCAGATAGAGGTGCTGGTTGAACCTTTGAGTAGAAATCCCAAATACAAAAGAAATAGAGCTGGCGTAGAAATGTTGAATAAACAGACCAAAACAGCTTCACCCCATAATATAAACATGTAATTAGGTAATTTAAAATAAACATTGAGGTTCATAATGATTCAAAGTCATGGGGACAGAAAAAGAGTTTTCTCTTATTTTCTAAAGAACTCAGACCCAAACCTGGTTAATACATCATGAGTAGTTGTTTCACCACGCAACATCCACTCTTCTCTTCTGATAATGATCCAATTTTCTATTTTCCTTAGGGGTTTTGAACCCTTCACTCACTCACAGTTCCTGTGCTTTGGAAAGAGTATCTTGTACCCCATCTTCAGGGATGGACATATAACTCAAATCTGTTATAAAAATACTTGAGTAACTTGATGCTAACCGACAGAATACCTCACCATTGTGACTTTGTCACGTCCCAGATCAGATTACAAAAGTTCAGACTTCTCACTAGGAGCCTCTTTCCCTGCTGGGCTTTGATGAAGCAAGTTGCTATGTTCAGTCCCATGTTGAGGAACTGAGGAAAACAACTGGCCAGAGAGGAAAAGAGACCCTCAGTCCAACAGCCCAAAGGAACTGAATCCTGCCAAGGATCATGGGAGTGAACCTTCAGAGAGCCCGTGCCCTGGCCAACACACAGACTGTAGCATGGTGAGAAAGCCTGAAGCAAGAACCCAGTTAAACCATGTCCAGATTTCTGACCACAGAAATGGAGATTTTTAAGTGTCTCTTAAGTTGCTAAATGTTGTGGTAATTTGTTATGTATTATTAAATACCTGGCAACTTATGTTACCTTGGCCAGAGTATTTCTCTCATGATCGAGTATATGACCAAATCCAAGTCAGTAAAAATTAGACCCCAAGCAAAATAATTCTGTTAATCACCCTTCCCCCTACCATACACACAGGGTACAGTAATGTGAAGACATAGGCTGGGTAGTATTGGCACCACTACTTTGGAACCTGAGAATAAAGCCAACATGGAGAATACAGAAGAGAAATGGAAAGAGTCTGTGTCCTAATGACCTCTTTTGAGACCTCAGGATCAAGCAGTACTTGAAACTTAAATTTTCCTTGGATTTTTCAACATATTTGTTTTATATTTTACAAATATTAAAAATATGTTTCATGTTTTATAAAAATTCCATTTTGCTTGAGCCAATTTGATTGCTAAGAAAGAGCCAAGATATTTCATAAAATAATTTCGTTTCTTTCCTTGTTTTTGGCTTTATAAATAATATATTACTCTCTCTATACAACAGTGATTCATTGTTGATAGATCTAAGGAAATTGGTGGTAAATAAAGGAAATCTCTTCTTCAGTGTCTCTAGATTCTAAGATAAATTAAAAAAAATAAAAGACTAAAGACCATCTCAGTAGCATGGATGTAAACTAGCTGAATTTAGAAAGAACAAGATTGATACTGCTTTGAATTATATAATCACCATGCATATTTGCTTTCAAATATAACAAATTTCTTTTTTTTGTGTGCCCACAATTACATTTCTAATATATTGCTTTCTATAGTTCCACAAAACATTTTGTTCTATGTTGAAATCTTGCAGCAGTCAAATAACATCTTTAAGTTCTCATGGACATTTAGCAAAGTTTTCCCAGGTTCTCCTGTAGTTGAATATGTAAAAATACCCATCATATATATATAATCAGATTGTATAATTTTTACATAAATTGTACCTATGTTTTCAATATTAATAAGTATGTTTTGTTTAATGGATTTTCGTTTCTTTCATGAATATACTACAGTATTTTATCTTGACTTTCTATTTTCTTTTCTATTGGTTTTGACAAAAGTGGGCTTCTGCTGTGAGTTATATCAAACATGGTTTAACTGAAAATAACTTTGTACCCACAGTTCATTTATTGGGTCACAGATAAGTAACTTAGGACCATCTATGTAATAAAAGAACATTAACAATAACATTTTTATAGGTGTTTAAGTAAAAGAGAAGAAACAATTTATTCTGTCAAGACAGAGAGTCGGTTCAATTGTAGATCCAAAACCTGCTCTTCAACTCATTTACAATCCTTTGAATTATCAACGACTAATCTCATATCAGGATAATAAAAATAATGCTTTGGAAGGAATTCCAAATTTATAAGTAATGTAGCAAAAAAGGTTAGTAATACTATAATAAATCTTAGGGTGTAGAACAACAGTGATCCTCTAAGTCAAATACACATTATGGATTAACTAACTATGATAATAAGAAATAGGTTTGGTGCAAATATATGCTTACTCTCAGTAGAGTTGTCTATTTTAACTTGACACATACTCTAGAATAGAATCCTGCAATCTCTTTCCTCCAATCCTAGATTTCTTTCTTTAAAAAAAACATATTTTATTGGTGTTTTACAGAGAGTAAGGGAGAGGGAGAGTTTGAAACATCAGTGACAGAGAAACATCAATCAGCTACCTCCTGCACACCCACAACTGGGGATGTGCCGACAACCAAAGTACATGCCCTTGACCAGAATTGAACCTGAGACCCTTGAGTCCACAGGCCGATGCTCTATCCACTGAGCCAAACTGGTTAGGGCAATCATAGATTTCAATAGCATTTTGTGATTAGCGGGTAGTTTAGGGCCATGTAACAGCTGATCTAGCTACGAGTTCTTGCAACTTTTCTAAGTTTAAGAAGTAAAGAATAAAGTCCTATGTAATCATGGACTTTACAAACTTCTCTGTGAAGCCATGTCCTTATCTATAAAATTAGAAGAATCTGTATAATGAGAATTTTTACCTTATAGGGTTGTTGTGAAATTAAATGAGATACTACTAGAACAATGCTTGGCATATGATAAATCCACAATAAGTGTTAACTTCCATTATACTACTACATTACTATTATGACTATTATTATTTATTATCAGCATCATCATCATTACATGGCTTTCAAGGGTCTCCATTATTTGGGCTTACTCTATCCCAAATTCATTCATATGCCTTTCCCTCCATGTTTAAGTAAATGCCTTTTTGTACTCATTACCTGCATCATGCCTTCTTGCCCCCTGGTTTTTGATCATGCTACCCTCTCTACCTGTCATACCTGTGGTCACTCCCATCCTAATTTCCAACTTCCTGAGGGCTTTATTCTATTGGTTCTTTAAGGTCCTTCCATGTTTTCCATAAGACTTTCCGAAATACTTCCAGAGGAATAATTTCTTCTTCCTATAAACCCCTTTAACACATTATACTTGTGCCTCTCGGCACTTTTCACTTTTAATAATGTGTAATATACAGGTATATATCTTCTATCTTTCACCAGACTTTAAACACCAAATGAAGGAAGCCACGTCTTAATCACCTCTTGTCCAAACAGAACCTAGTAGGGTGTCTTGCACAAAGCTATATTTTTCTCATTGTTTTACTCAAACATTTTTGAATGGATGAAAAAAAGTTTATAGGAATCAGATATAAACTTTAGCTTCATTAGAAAAACTTTCTATGCAGCCCTTACTTTTCTAAATAGCTGAGTAGGGACTCATTGCTGCAGGTTTATTTCTTAGATATCCAAAGCTGGTCACTGGATTCCTTTGATTTTTCCCAAACTTGGGCCTGTAATCTGAAACTAAGGGAAGTTCCTTGAGGGCAAGGGAATTTTCACCCATCTTTCTATTCCTTAGGAACAGTGAATGCTTCTTTAGTTGAATAGAGTTTAAAAAATCTAGAATAGGAGTTTCTGAGTTGAAAGAAACCTTGCATTTTTTGCTTCCCAAAACTTTATCATTTTTCAGGCTGATATGTCGTTCTACCACATCTCCAACCACCCACTGAACTTGAAATGTATGATTTGTTTCTGCCGGCTTATTGTTCTAGGAGATGTTAGCTTTCATTTGCACAATGATCAAAGGAAACTGGCTTTACAGCCTTAAAGGGAAAGATTATAAAAAGCAGGTTATTAAAAAAAGGAATTTTCCTTGGATTTTACTTTAAATGTACCAAAAAAAAAAAATCAAGGTGACTTCACAAAAGAAAATATTACTTTTCAAGATAATATTTATACATTTGAAAGTTGGAAATCCAAACAAAATTAGTTTTTCTAGTGAGGAAAAGGGACTTTCTCAAGAGAATGTTTTAGTTATTAATTTCATGAAATATTTAAAAAGAATAAAAGAATAGCTAAGTCCAAAATTGAAGGATTTAGGGATAGCGATGGCATGATGAGCTCCATTTACTACTGGTGCTACAGGTGAAGAGAATATTTTAGTTATTAATTTCATGAAATATTTAAAAAGAATAAAAAATAGTTGAATCCAAAATTGAAGGATTTAGGGATAGCAATGGCATGATGAACTCCATTTACTACTGTTGCTACAGGTGATCTAGATGTTGTTGAATGCATAAAAAAACCCACTGTAGTTAATATTCAACAACTAGATTGGGGCAAACAAGATTTGCCAAAGTTTTTAAAATTTTATGCAACAATAAAAGGAATAATGTAAAATAAGGATCTAGTGGTCAAGTAAGTTTGAGAAATACAAGGATAAAATAAGTAAATCAGGCTTCTTTCATATAGGTTTTCTAAAAAACTGAAATACTAATTTGTTTCCACAGGAAGGGGCTTATAGTATTGATGGTTCCTGACTTTATATGTCCACAGGTACTTCTCCACATTTTTATAGGAACAACCTGAGGGACTAATAATCTATAAAGCACACTTTGGGAAATTTATCTCTAATATTACCTAAAGAAAGTTAATGGCAACATTCATTGGGAAATCATATATGTCAAATGCAGTGCCTATAAACACATTTTATTTATAATATCAAATCTCAAAGGCATAATCCTGAAATAAATTGGGTCTTACCATCTTAAATGGGATTATTTTCTAAAGAATAGGAAATAGTTCTAGATCAACAGATGGGTAGATATTCATCTGTTGATTAAAGTGTGACTAATCATTAAACAAGTACTCTGTTTTCACCTTCTTTAAGGTGAAAGATGTTTTCAATATCATGATAAATAAAAGACAGTCTATCTTCACATTTATATTGCAAAACAGTCAGAAATATGTCAAGAATCAACCCAAACTTTATCAAACCATCATTGATTAAAGAAGTGGAAGGTCAATATGAGAAAAAGGAGGATATTTTATGGAGGACATAAATCTTCAGTTTGGCTGAGACTAAAGAATATTTATTTATAATTTAGCTCTATTTGGGCTCAAGCATAGAATATGTCCAGAATAAAGAAGAGCTTCTATATCCCAACTTCATGGTAGAAAAGTTTACTGAACCCAGAGTTAAGAGATTTGGATTCCAACCTGAGTTCTGAAAGTCACTTGCCATGTAACATGTTTCAGCTTTCTTTCTACAAATGATGGAGAATAATGTCGGTTGTGTCTATCTTAAAATATTGTTAGGAGGAACACCAGTACATTGCCAGCAATGATGTTAAGATTCAGGTTCCAAGCTATTCATCTTTCTAATTTTATCAAGATCTAGTGCAAAGCATTGCCATACAATAAACTTTCTTTTTCATGAGTGACTGGAAGAATGAAGTTAGACAGACTTGAATCTCTTCTGCCAGGTAGTAGCTGAGTGATCTTAGCCAAATTACTGGGCCATCCTGAATCTTAAGTTCTTTAAAATAGGGTTAAAAATTATTCTTATATCACAGTATTGTTCTATGACCCTATGTGGCTCAGTAGTTGGGCATCAACCTATGAACCAGGAGGTCATAGTTTGATTCCAGGTCAGGGCACATGCCCAGGTTGTGGGCTTGATCCCCAGTAGGGGGTGTGCAGGAGGCACTGATGGATGATCCTTTCTCATCATTGACATTCCTCTCTCCCCCTCTCCCTTCTCTTTCTGAAATCAATAAAAACACATTTAAAATAAAAAACCCAACCATAATTAAAAAAATAATAATTCATAGAAAGTACTTAGCATAGTAGTTGGTACTTTTCAAAACATACATTTTACAAATTGGACAACTGATGAGTACTCAGCAAATACAAAGTACAGTGATTGTATTTATATAAAAACCATCTAATGGAAGAAAAGTTGTAGTACAGTTTGGAACATGTAGTTGTGATCTGTTGCTTTTGGGCCAACAGCTATGCAGAATGGATGAGTGACACACAATGCATCCAATAGTATCACTAAGATTGTGGGTTTCGAAAGAATCATGTCTTGGACTTTATTTTTTCATGAGGGCCCTAGATTATTATGCCATTTAAAAACATGAAATACAATCAGAGTTAAAAAATAATATATATAAGGCTCTCTGGAGTATGCTAAGCCTCAAATAAATAAATATAATAAACTGAAACTTTAACAAAGATGGTGGTATTGCTTAGTGGTGATAATATAGCTCAGTGATGATAATGTTAATTGTTTTACACATTTGTAAATTGGTTTGACTTCTATTGGGAGCCAAAGAGAATGCTGTAAGATCATAACAAAAGATGTCTGAGGTGGTACTCAGTGATTCTAAACAACATCTATTGACTTTAATGGAAATTTTATGGTTAAAATGCTAACTTGGTTTGAAATTTTCCTTCTGTGTCTTGGTGGGATAACTCAGTTGGTTAGAGTGTTGTCCCAATATGCTAAGGTAAGGGCACATGCAAGAATCAACTGGAGAGCCTTATGCTTAGTGAAATAAGCCAGTCAATGAAGAAGCATCACATGATCTCACTCATTGGTGGATAATAAAGAACATTATAAACTGATGAACAAAATGATAGATACAGAGGCAGTAAAGCATCAAACAGACTGTGAAATTACAGCAGGAAGATTAAAGTTAGGTGAGGTAGATAAAAGATCAATCAAAGGACTTGTATGCATGCATATAAGCATAACCAATGAACATAGACACTGGGGGAGGGGGGTTGGGGTATGCCTGGGAGGGAGGGGGGCAATGGGGAGATATGTATAAACATTTTTTTTTTAAATTGAAAAAAAAAAATAAAATGCAAAAAGTAAGTATGCTAAATGAAAAATAATAATAAACCTTAAAAAAAAGAATCAACCAATGAATGGAAAAATAAGTGGAACAACAAATCATTGTTCCTTTCCCCCCTTCTCTCTCTTCCTCTCTCTCTCTCTCTGAAACAATGAAAAAAAATTATTTATTTATTTATTAAATATATTTTATTGATTTTTTACAGAGAGGAAAGGAGAGGGATAGAGTGTTAGAAACATCAATGAGAGAGAGAGAGACATAGATCAGCCACCTCCTGCACGCCCGCTACTGGGGATGTGCCTGCAACCAGGATACATGCCCTTGACTGGGATGGAACCTGGGACCTTTCAGTCCGCACACCGACGCTCTATCCACTGAGTCAAACCGGTTTCGGCAAAATTTTAAATAAAAAGAAATTTCTTCCTATGTTCTCTCTATTATTTTTGAAGTATTTTGAGGGAGGCTCAATAAATCAATAAGATATATAGATTACCTATTGAGAACCTATTTGTTTCTTCAGACCATTAGCTGTTAGCAGCTAATTGAAGTGTTTATGACTTATTCGGATGAACACATTTGTATTATCTAAACAGGGGTGGGGAACCTTTTTTCTACCAATGGCCATTTGAATATTTATACATTCACAGGCATATAAAATTATGAACTTTAAAATTACCTGCTATATTTGGTCAAACATTTAACTACCTCATCTCTAATGCCTTGGCAGGGCCAGACCAAATGGTTTCATAGGCCTTAGAGGCCCATGGGCTGGATGCTCCTCAACCCCGATCTAAAAGATGAGTTCAGTCCTAGTCAATATATTATTAAAATCATGTTATCTTCTTCTAAAACCCTTAGTTCGGTGCAAGATTTTTTTTTTCTTTAGCATTTTACAAATATAAATGGGCTCATTTCCAATAACAAAAGTTTAACCACTGCATAAGGCACGCTAGAAAGAAGTACTCATAATATCACATTTTAAATAATTGGGAAATGTATTTAAATATATTTTACCCAAAGTAAAGTGTGACATAAACCATCTGTGTATAATATAAAATTGCATCTGCTTAAATTCTGTGGCTACATGTTATAGTGACTGTTATGCAAAAAAGTTACCAAATTATTCTAATAGATAAATTTTTAAATCATGAAAACATTTTCTATCCTTGTTTTTCAAATGTAATGTAATAATAGAATTTGGGTGTGATATTTTGGAAGTTTTTATATGATACTTTACATAATAATTGCATGTAATACTACTCCACTCTTCTGGTATTGAAAACTAAAAAATTTGGCATTAACCCTTACTCCTTCCTATTTTCATATTTTAACAAGTCTGCTATCAAATTCTGACATGATTTCCTAGTTCTTCAGATTTGATTTTTCCTCTGATTCTTATTTTCATTATACCTGTAATAAATTATATATATCTTAATATGATTAACCCTTGTACATAGTTGTTGTAGATGCTCAATACATGGTAGGTGAATTAATTACTCATTCAACTTTCTTCTTGGTCTCTCTTTCAGCCATTGATTATCAGGGGAACCAGTGTAAGAAGACAGATTTGCCATTTATTATTTATGTTGGACTCTATATGTGATAGAATAATAAAACATAAGTTTAATTAGAATACATCTGTTTGTGGAAATATTTCTTATTTATGAAGACAGCTACATTTGAAATTAATGTCTATGTTGCATAAATATAAAGCAAGTTCTCAATAAGATTTATTTAATAAAGGAGTAAGTGAACATTATAATCGACATAAATGAGTTTAGACCATTTCCTGATGGCTTCATGGGCTCATGATCAGGGTGCTACGTACTAGGTGCTAGGATGTCAGTGTCTTACTGCTATGGCACTGCCTTTAATTTAAAAAGGGATATAATTACTTTTAAAATAGATTTCCATATTTTGAGAGAAGCCAAGTTTTAAATAACAGATTATTGAATTCATAAAAGAAAGCTTTAAAACATTTTGGCATGACTTCATCAATAAATAAATTTTAAGGAATAAGATAAAAAGGAGTGTGAACTTATGTATTAAAAGTGTCTTAAGAGACCTATCAACCAACCATAATATACTTAATAGCAACCTGATTGAAACAAACCAAAGTTTCAAAAATAAATTATGAGACAATTGGGACATTTAAAAACCAAGTGGATCTTGAGTGATATCAAGAAATTACAGTTTGATTTTTCTTCAGGCGTGGTAGTGGCATTTAAATCTGTATCTTTTAGAGTTTTACACAAAATATTAATAGATGACATGATGTAATGTCTGAGATTTTCTTCAAAATGAGCCTGGGTGTGTATAGGGAATGAATGGTTGGTATAGCATAAAACAATATGGGTCATGTGTTGATAGGTTTTGAAGCTAGATGGCAGGTCTATGCATGTTTCTAATACTATTCTCTTTATTTTTGTATATGTTAAATTTTTCTACAATGGGATGGATATTTTTTTAAGGTCATGTTGGTAAAACTATAGGAGAAATGCTGAACACAGTGTACTTTTGACCTTTCAATAAAAAGGTGGCATAAAATAAAATGCTGTCATACTTTGCTCCCTAAGTGCTTTAATTGATGAATTTTATTTAAGTAGTTTTACTATATAAGTTACTGAATCCCCGGTTGGCTAAGTCAACGTATTAAATGGTGGGATTATCACTGTCATAATTAGCTAGCTCATATTAATAACTGAAAGAGGACAAAGGGAAAGCCAGATTTTATACCCATGGTCCCTGGGTAGATTCACCAGGAAGCTACATTTCATGCTACACAGGGAACCATAGGTCCATTTCCTGCAAATCATTGGGGGAAGAGGTCCAACAATAGGGGTGATGGGCACATGTACAATGAAGTTGGGGTGATGTCGGGATACTGCTTGCCTGTCAGTCTAACCTGGGAAAAAGAGGATTGGCTAGGGGCGGGGGGAGGGAGAGGGGAAGGGGTTAGGACCCGGGCATACTATGAAATCTGAAGAGCTATTTGGCTAAGCTCCTAGTTGTCATCCTCAGACAAAGAATTCTCTGTCTCTGGTTCTCTTGCTTGCTCTTGCTCTGTGGCCCACACTCACCTGCCATGTAGCCTTAAGTAGCCACACCCCTCATACAATGGACTGCAGCTGGGAACACACGCTAACCTAGCCAGATACTGAACTGGACTTTAATATGGAGCAGTAGCTGAAGACAAGACGGGATATTTTCCATAGCAAGACCAAGGGAAATGGGACCTTGGAAACCCACAGGTTTAATTCCATAGAAATAAATCCCAGGAAATTTCTTGCCTCAAGACATCACCAGAATTCCACTTCCACCAGCAACAACAGGTGGGGACACAGATAACAGAACTATGATCTTGATAAGATTTTAATACCTTTATTGTTTATATATTCCTCATAGATACAGTACTTCCGTTTCCCAAGTCCTAGAACTCCAATAACATAAAAAAAGTGTTAGTTCCTTGTATGTATAGATAAACCTCTTCTGAGTATCTACCTTATTAGTGATTTTGGATATGAACTGCTAGTAAATGAATGTCATAGTGTCAAATGTTGACTTGGTCAAAAATGCTGCTTTTGACTAGTTCAAGCAAAACACTTTCCAGAGTGCAGTAGCGGCAGCACAATCTGTTATATTTGCAATAAGAAAAAAAAATTGGCAAGGAATAGAAAAGTTACTTAAGAAAGAACTTCACAAGGAGATGAAGCACAAATGGAAATGCCACATAAAGTGGAATGTAGGGCAAATTCCTGAGGAGATCACAGAGAAATAGCAGAAGTTTGTAGGAGTAGGGTCAGAAAAGCTCAGTAGGAAACAGGATGCCACATCTAAGAGACATAAAAGAAAAGAGAAAAAAAGAATTTTTTTTACTATTTCAGGAACAAAAGAGAGCTAAGTGACACATTTTGCTCCTTCTATAGAGAGGAGGGGAAAGCCAATGGTTCATAGTAAAAATGCATATGCAATTGGTAATTTTGTTAAAATTCCCCTTAAAATAAAGATGAACTTGGAACAGAATTACTAGCACATTGTTGATTCAGAAGTTCCAATTTAAGGCACAAAAAGGAAAATCATTTTTAAAGTTATTCTAATATGATCTTGTAATTGGTGTCCAAAGCTATCTAAGTAATTAACATATGATGAAATACTGTGCAGCCAATAAAAGTCACGTTTTCGCTGAAACCAGTTTGGCTCAATGGATAGAGTGTCGATCTGTGGACTGAAAGGTGCCAGTATCGATTCCAGTCAAGGGCATGTACCTTGGTTGCGGGCACATCCCTAGTGGGGCAAGTGCAAGAGGCAGCTGATCGATGTTTCTCTCTCATCGATGTTTCTAACTCTATCCTTCTCCCTTCCTCTCCGTAAAAAAATCAATAAAATATATTAAAAGAAAGTCATGTTTTCAAGGATACTTTATGATAAGAGAAATTGTTAATAATATTATATTAAGTGACAAATGCAGAATCATATTGTCTGGAAGGGAAAGAGTAAACCATCAAGAGTAGTTAATACTGAGGAGGTTATTGGTGATTTTAATTTTCTTCATCTGTTTATACTTTGTTTGATAAACTACAATGAGAATTACTTTTATAACCAGACATAACAATAAAAATATTGCTTAAAGTACCGACTCCTCAATCTCCTATAGTTCAACTCCTACTAGCCCATTTAAATAACTGTTGTTAAGGGTTATCAACAAATCAGATGGATACTTTTTTGCTTTTATTCTCTGGTTCTCTGCAACCTTTGACATGGTTGGCCACTCCCAGCTAAAATTCGGTGTTCCCTTGGCTTGGCTATTTCAACTGAATCACACATCAGCGGTCACCTGGAAGACCGCAATGGCTAACTGTCTTTACCAAAAGCCATTCAGCACATTGCCACCCGGGCAAACCTGACCACCTCACTCCATGGCTTTCATCCTTGAAAGACTTCTCATAGCACATAAGGTTCGTTATTTAGGACTCTTTCAGCTGCCAGTCACCCTCTAAGAATAAAAGGGACGTTTCAGGTCCAGGGATTTAAATTCTCCCTCATATCTCTATTTCTTTTTTCTTTTTTTAAAAAATATTTTATTGATATTTTGCAGAGAGAAAGGAAGAGGAATAGAGAGTCAGAAACATCGATGAGAGAGACATCGATTAGCCGCCTCCTGCACGCCTCCTTCTGGGGATGTGCCTGCAACCAGGATACATGCCCTTGACCGGAATCAAACCCAGGACCTTTCAGTCCGCAGGCTGACGCTCTATCCACTGAGCCAAACCGGTTTCGGCAGATCTCTATTTCTTGCTCCTCCTCTCTCTTAGGAAGTTGCATCTCTTAGAAGCTTCCTTGCAGCAATTGGGATTTGAGAGCAGAACTACAGATAATTCGAGGCTTATGTCATCCCAGCTAGCAACCTCAAAGCCGAGAGACACTTTTTCTGCCAGCATGTGTGTATTCAATCCAAGGCAAAGATTCTGGTTACATAATGTATCCATCCTTTGGACTAATTACAAAGGCCAAGAGGGCAGGCCTGAATCACAGGTCCAGTCCTGTGGATGGGGAATAATAACTGTACCGTGATTAGCTGCCCAAAACCATGGACGTGATTAAGGTTAAGGACCTTGAAATGGGGCCATTATCCTGAATTATCCCTGTTGACCCAATCTCATCATATGCGCCTCAAAGAATAAAGACCATTTCCCGGATTCAGAGAATCAGACCGCTGGCAATTTGAGAAGGATTAGGCCCACCAGTGCTGACTTGGGGCCCAAACCGGAAGTACGTGTGGCCTCTAGAAGCTAGGAAAGGCAAGGAAGAGGTTCTCCTCTAGAGCTTCCTATAGCCTTGCTGAGATTTATATTTTATCCAGTGAAATCTGTGTAAGACTTCATAACTGTTACAGAACCGAAAGACAACAGACTTGTATTGTTTAAGCCTCCACATCTGTGGTGATCTGTTACAGCAGTAACAGAAAAGTAATGCATAGGCCATGCGATTTCATGCTTCTGTGGGGGAGGAAGAATTTTCCTGGACTCTTTTAGAGTCTGAAAATTAAACTGGCAGAGACAAATGCACAGGAGAAAAGCATGCACATTTATTTCATATGATACAGAAGCCTTCACAAGGAAGCGAAGACCCAAAGACACGTCGTATATTATGACTTGTCTATATTATGCACAGTTATGGAGAAATATGACAGGTGAAGAAGTATGAGGTCACATCAGTAAACTGGGAGAAACTCAGCAAGGCCTATTTGCTTGGATTCTTCCAGAAGGCACTCTGTCTTTGAGTATAGGGAGCACACCTCTCACTGGAGGGTTCTATGACCCGCTTCAGAGAAAAAGAGTGAGTGGGAAGGCGGTCAGAGTGACCTGCCTTTTTCTGCTGTTTTCTCACACTTCTTCAGCTTAACATATTCAACATGCCAAGTGCCATATTTTGGGGTAGCATGTTTCGAAACTCACCATTTTTTGTTTTTGCACAGTTTTGTCATTTCATGTGAAATGACCCGCCCTGCTCAATCCCAGTCCATTTGTTGAACTCCTGCTATTGTTCAAATATACTCAGGTGTTATGCCCTCTCTGAAGCCTTCCTTAGTATCATGCCCTAGGACTTCTGACCTGTGGCCACAAGGCACTCAATGCATACTTTGCTCTCATATTTAACATACAGTATTCCAACAGTCTCAGAACAGGTATAGATCTCCTATGGTATTGCGAATGCCTTTTAGAACAGAGACTATATCCTATTCCCCAATGTATATAGCACAGGTCAAGTAAGGTCAGGCTCAAGTAAAATTTTAACGACTGCTGGTGAATGCATAAAGAGTCATTGCACTGATCACACACTTGGAAATTTACAAAGAAATGAGAAAGAGCTGGAAACTGAAAAATGTCCGTGTTGTAAAAAGATAAAATAAATATAGCATTATAAATTCAATTTTTACTGCCATATGAATGCTGGAAGTCAGTCAATAGTAGGTCCATTTTAAATAACTTGAGGAGAGCAGGAATATATTTATTATAGGAAAGTCTTGTCTTAATTATTTAATCAAATCTTTCTCTATGTCATACCTGAACTGGTAAATTTGGGAGTAGGAATGGGTTATAATCAATCTTTCTTGATGCCATAGTCTTTGGATTGAATCCTGTACATCAGTGAGTTGGAACATGTAATCATTTCTCTAATGATATCTGTGGTAATAAAAGCATAATATGCTAATTATACCAGACAGCCAAACAATCTTCTGGACATCCTTCTGGATGACCTACTGGATAAGTCAAGCTGCCATGGCTACAAGGACCTCTAGTCAGTTAATAACATCTGATGTTATCATGTAGCATCGGGCCAATGCATTTATGTTGAGCCAGTCTGCAAGATGGCCCCCAAATGATTCTTGACTCCTAAAATTCACTCTCTTGGGTAGTTCCCTCTTATATAGAATAGGGCTAACCCATGTGACCAATGGGACTTTTCAAAAATGGCAAAATATAAATTCTGAGACTAGTTCATAAATGTCATGGCTGCTTCTACCTCATCCTCTTGACTTGTCATTCTGGGGGGAAATGGCCCCATGTTGTAAGACCACTCAAGCAGTCCTTAGAGGAGCCAATTTGAGAAAAACTGAGGTCAATCATCTGCCAGCTGTTTTGTGAAGCCACTTTAGAAGCAGATCCTCTAAGCTTGGTTAAACTCCTGATGATCACATCCCTGGCCAATTTCTTGACTGCAACCTCATGAGAGATTCTGAACAATAAATACTCAGCTGAGCCACTTTCCAATTTCTCACCTACAGAAACTGGGAGAGATAATAAAAGTCTATTGTTTTAAGCCATTATGTTTGGGGTGGTTTGTTATACAGCAATAGATAACTACTATCTACGTGAACTATAATCTGTACACTAGCACACATAGACAAAAGTCACCATAAAGCACTTCCTTGTGTTGTTAGCTATGGATTAAAAAATTAAAAAAAGGTATTTACCAGTCATAGCACAGAAGAAAGATCATCTCAGGGCACCTCTATTTCTTTTAAATTTCATACTAAACCGAAGAATAAGGAGGAGAGGAGGAGGAGGAAGAGGAGTAGCAGGGAAGAAGTGCCATTTTTGATATGCCACTGCCAGTCCTCAGTAATCTGTGATTAGTGATGAAGCCTGGTCCGCTCCTCCCTTGTCTCTAGATTCTTTTCTGCCATTAGAGGATGGGAAATTGGATGATATGATGGTTAATTTTATGTGTCAACTTGCTTTATCTATGAGATGCGCAGACATTGTTCAGACCAAACATTATTCTGTGGGTGTCTCTGAGAGTATTGTAGGTGAGATTAATATTTGAATCAATAGATAAAATAAGGCACATTTTCCTTCTTAGTGAGAGTGGGCATCATTCAATTAAATGAAGACCTGAATAGAATAAAGAGACTAGGTAAGAAGGAAATTCTCCTGCCTGACAGTTTGTACTGGAACATTAATCTTTTCTGACCTTCAGACACTGAAGCATCAGCTCTACTGGGGTTTTGAGCCTCTGACTTGTGAACTTGGACTGGAACGCCACTCAGCCCCCCTGGGTCTCCAGCTGGCTCACTGCAGATCCTAAAACTTCTCAAGCCTCCATAATTATGTGAGCCAATGAGCCAATTCTTTACAATAAATCTCTTCATACATAGATAGATCATTATATATATACTAGAGGCCTGGCACATGAAATTCATGCCCAGCCTGTACCCTCTCCAATATGGGACCCCTCAAGGGATGTCTGACTGCCCCTTTAGGCCCAATCCTACCTCTCACAATCCAAGGCTGCTGGCACCCAACTGCTCACCTGCCTGCCTTCCTGATTGCCCCTAACCGCTTCTGCCTGCTAGCCTGATCACCCCCTAACCACTCCCCTGCCAGCCTGATTGATGCTTAACTGCTCCCCTGATAGCCTGATTGCCCCCAACTGCCTTCCCCTGCAGGCCTGGTCCCCCTCCAACTGCTCTCCTCTGCAGGCCTGAGTCCACCCCAACTGCCCTTCCCTGCAGGCCTGGTTGCCTCCAACTTCCCTCCTCTACTGGTCTGGTTACCCCTCACTGCCCTCCCCTGTACACTCAATCACCCCCAACTGCCCTCCCTTGCAGATCTGGTCTCTCCCAACTGCCCTCACCCGCTGGCCACCTTGTGTCCACATGGGGGCAGCCATCTTTGACCACATGGGGGAAGCCATTTTGTGTGTTTGGAGTGATGGTCAATTTGCATTTTACTCTTTTATTAGACAGGATATAAAAATTGTTTTCTGGAGAAGTCTGATATGATTCTCAATGTGACTTTATGCATTCAGAAAGACATGACACATTGTAAGTTTTCCACTTGGCAGGGCTTGGAAAAAAAATAGAACCTTTAAGCTTCTCTATTTTCACTAAATAAAAAAACTGAGAAGGTATAAAAACTACTTGCCATCTTTCAGGTCTAATATTCTTGTGGCTCATTGTATTTTTCCCATTTTAGGGAGCCTGTGAATAGACACATTACTTAGTGTGCTTCTGTGATGGCTGTTCTATGCGTGACCATCAGAACAGAGCAATGCCTTGATGTCATCACATCAAAAGCAGAGAGGATGTTTTAGGCAGAGGGACGGGGAAGGGTAAGAGGAAGAGAGTGATGAAGGGCAAAGGAAGAACAGCTCTAGCTGAACTGTAAACAGAAAGCAATGAACTGGTTCAGGCACAGACCAGAATTGCTCTTTGGCTATTGAGTTAATACAGAGACACTCTAGTTAATGCCCTAAGAAAAGATGAGTTAAATGAAACAGCTTGGTTCTATAGAATGTGGTTTCTGCAAAAGGTCAAGATGGGACACAAATAGAAGAAAAAAGCTTGCATTCTAGTTTAACTTATTCAATCCTGAGAAAGTAACACATTACAGTGGAAATGCTTCCCATTCATGTGGTCAATTTTGAATCGGATAAATATTTATGACTCTGATCAATTTTTTCACATGAATCTATAAATATCAAGCCTTCGGTCTAACTGTCACCATTGTTCACAAGGAAATGAGAGCATTTTTGCAGCTTTGCTAGAAAATTGCCTCAATTTAGATAGAATAGCTAGATGGTCGTCTTTAGTATCCTGAAATTCACTAGTAGAGCTGTGTCGCAGATTTCAGACTTTCTAAGCAGGAATGGCAAAGTGGTTTCAAATTGTTATTTTTGTCGTTATATGACTGCTAGCGTGTCATTAGTATTTCAGTTTTATAAGTATCTATCAGACTGCAGAAGTCATTTTCCCCTTGTTCTGTGCACTGTGGGGAAACCAGTGACCTCTGCGGCATGATAGCAGGAGTTAATGGGGTATAGCCAAGACCTGGTGTTATCTTCTTAGCTTATCTAATTTTAGGAAGTCACTGGAGAATAAAAAGGTACAATCTTACTACAATAGAGTGAAGATTCTAGGCAGTTCTTGGAATCGGGGACTAAATGTAAGTTTCACAGGGGCAGACATCTTTGCATTTTTTCTTTCCTGATCAAACACAAGCACTCTTGAAGACTGGAAGGTGCTAGGGAACGCTCAGAAGAAAACAGTCACAGGAAGAAGTGGCTCCTGTGGAAGTCAGGGACTCTCAGCAGATCGGGAAATTTTCCGTGGCTCCTGTCCTGGGCTGGGTTCTGACTGTGTAGCAACAAAACACTTAATTCTCATAACCTCTCGATTTGGGTTTTATTTTGGATCTATAGATCCAACGAGATAGATGGAAAGGTTTCTGGGGTCAGTAAAGACCCCAAAATGATAATGTAAAACTTTGTGTGCAATTACACATTTTCTGAGCTTCGTCAGATTCTCAAGAGAATCTGTGATCCATAAAAAATAAAGAGCTGCCGAGACCGGTTTGGCTCAGTGGATAGAGCGTTGGTTTGCAGACTGAAAGGTCCCAGGTTCGATTCCGGTTGGGGGCATGTACCTGGCTTGCGGGCACATCTCCACTGTGGGGTGTGCAGGAGGCGGCTGATCGATGTCTCTCTCTCCTCGATGTTTCTGACTCTCTCTCTCTCCTTTCCTCTCTGTGAAAAATCAATAAAATATATTTAAAAAAATAAAAAAATGAAGAGGTGCTTGGATGGTGTTGCTCAGTGATTGAGCATCACCTATGAACCAGGAAGTCACGGTTTGAGTCCCAGTCAGGGCACATGCCCAGGTTACAGGCTCAATCCCCGGTGGGTGAGTGGGGGGGGGGGGAGGGTGTTTGCAGGAGAAAGCTAATCAATGATTTTCCCTTACTATTGATGTTTCTATCTCTTCCTCTCTGAAAGTATATATATTTTAAGAAGTTAAGAGTTATTGCTCAACAGAGAAATGTATAAGGGGCAGACAGTCTCTCTGTACATGCCATTTGAGAAGATATCTGAAAGGCAGGTGAGCCATGGGGTTGTCTGGGGGAAGAGTGCTGTAGGTAGTGGAACAGCATCTTAAGGGCCCGATGTGGTGGTGAACTTAGCGTGTTTGAAGAGCAATAATGCCTTGCTGTGAGGCAGAGTAAAGAAAGGGTGAGTGGTAGGAAATGGGTCAGAGAAATAGCTGGGAGTCAGATCATATAGGGTCTTCTCAGTCATTACATGAATTTTGCCATTTTCTGAATATGCTAAGACAGCAGTTCTCAACATGTGGGTTTCGACCCCTTTGGGGGTCGAACAACACTCTCACAGGGGTCGCCTAAGACCATTGGAAAACACAGATACGATTCATAACAGTTGCAAAATTACAGTTATGAAGTAGCAACAAAAATAATTTTATGGTTGGGGGTCACCACAACATGAGGAACTCTATTAAAGGGTCGTGGCATTAGAAAGGTTGAGAACCACTGTGCTAAGATGTTATTTATTAAAGAACATGGCCACGGAACCGGAATAAGCATTCACAATCCATGAGAGTGACAGGTGGTCTTTGAAATATGTTATTTCTTGGACAGAAAAATACTTGGAATTCTGAAGATACAGTCAAGTATCCCATGAGCGCTGAATAAATGCTCTTAATTCACTAGTAAATGTATTTGAAATGATTAGTAAGGTAAATGTGTTTGAAATGATTAGTAAGAAACATACTGTGTTATTATTTAAGCTAGCATAATGGGGATTGATTTAGTTCTTTAAAGAAAGCTTACTTTTGAGAAGTTGAATAAACTTATTACATTTTACAGAGACATAGTCCTTAGAAAGAGAGTTAGTGTTATGCCAATACTTAGGGATTTTCACTTATTTGATCTTTTAGGTATGCAGGGAATTTGCATAATAAATTTTGCATGTATATATTTCTACTTTCCTTTGCTGTAAAAAGAAGCCAAGTAATAAGTATTCTTCTTCAATAAAAGGCTTAACAAAGGTACACAGATATTTACAATAGCCAAGTCACATGAGATCATTGATAAAGAGAGGATGATAGAAAGACTTTATCTAGTTTATGCCAAAATTTTTTATCTGGAGGAAATAACTCGGCTGGCTATTTCCAATTTCGTCATAAACAGGTACTTATGAAGAGCTATTAGATGAAATGAACATTGCCAAGTGGCATAGGGAGGTTGAAAATTTGGAACCTCATTAACTCATTCATTTTCATTCATTCATTTATACAAATCAACTAATATCTATCATGCATGTACCATGCATCAAGTAGTACAGTGGTACCTCGAGATACAAGTGCCCTAACATATGAGATTTTTGAGATACGAGCCTTCGAGCGAGCGATTTTTGCTTTGAAACATGAGCAATACCCACCAATTTACCGCGACTCAAGCGTCTCATAATTTCCCACACCTCAAGGTTACTGAAGGAATTAAACTCGTATCTCGAGGTATCACTGTACTGGGTATGCAGTTAGGGGTCAAAAATGGAAGACAAAGTTTTAATTTTAACTAAAATAATTAATAGTCGAGTAAGAACTCAACAGAGTAACAGTGGCTTCTTCTCATTCTAAATGAAAATAGGGTTCGCGTATTTGTTCATAGTCATGACAATTGGCAATGGGCTGTGAATCTCTTTGGATTGACTTCCTACCTCTCCACCCTGCCTTTGCTTATAATAAACAGGAATGTCAGCATGACTGGACCCATGTCCCCGGGTCCTCGCCCTCTGAGGTGCTGTAAGACCTCCTTCAGTGATTTACCACCCACAATTCCTCTATGGTTCTTTGGATGTGTGCACAGGTGGGCTCCTTCATGGAAAGCCTTATCTCTGTTAAGTGTAAAGGGAAAGTGTAGGTGACTGAAATAATGATCAGTTCTCACTTCGGTACTTAGACATCAGGCAATTAGTTTACTCGTGCTTTGCAATTTGGAAGGATTCCACTTCAACCCGATCCCTCAACTGCACAAAGTGCTTACCTTGTTAGCACACCGGAAGATTGAGATGGGAATGGGAGCACAATCATTTCTCTGGCTCACAGATGTGTCTCATTACTACTGTCTCTAGTATTCATATGAATTTTTATATATTTAGGCTTCAGTTATCTGTAACTGAACAAGCCCTATGTAACAAGCCCAAATCTTAGAGGATTAAAACTACAGACATTTTATTTTGTCTTTTTTAAAAAATATATTTTATTGATTTTTCACAGAGAGGAATAGAAAGTCAGAAACATCGATGAGAGAAAGACATCGATCAGCCGCCTCCTGCACACCCAACACTGGAGATGTGCCCGCAAGCAAGGTACATGCCCCCGACTGGAATCGAACCTGGGACCTTTCAGTCCACAGGCCAACGCTCCATCCACTGAGCCAAACTGGTCTCAGCTTATTTTGTCTTGATATTGCAATATAGGCTGGGCTTTACCAAGCAGTTCTCCTGGAGGTTACTGGCGTGGATGTATTCAGCTGGTGGTGCTGTTCCCGGACTCTGAGACAGCTGTGCTTCCCTCTGTCTTCATGTAACCTCAGGCTTCTCTCTCTCTATGCACACCGCGCCTTCTCTGCACTGGCTCACTGCAGGATGGATGGCTTTCTTCACACAGAGGTTCAGAGCCCTCGAGAGTCCCAAGGCTTCTGAAGGCTTAGCCTTAGGGCTAAAACACATCCCTTCCACTACATTCTATTATGAGTGAAAGAGAGTCATGGGGCCAACCAGATTCAAAGTAGGGGACCACACAGGGGTACAGATACTCAGAGGCATGGTTTATTGAGACCTCTAATGTAACCTTTACAACTACCTTGAACCGAAGTGTCTGCAAATCTGCGCTACATACTCAGGTTCAGAGAGAACTACAGGATGGTAGGAGTGAGCTACTTAGGAAGGCAAAGGGGTACTAGTCCTTGTACTTCCTGTTTTACACTTCATTGCTCCAACAGCACAACTTCTGGAAGTCATATTCCCGCTAATCATCCTGGTCCCTTCGCCTGGGAGAGTTCTCCCCTCCCTTTTGACATCTGGCGAAGTGTCTACCGCAAATTCCAGTTCAGGCATCACCTTCTTCAGGGCACCTTGACTGATGCTCTCTGGTTCTGTTAGATCCTTGCTTCTGAGCTTCTAGCTTTGCTTTTCCAGAACTTACCACATTGTACTAAATGTCTGGGAATTTGTTTCATGAGCTTGTTTTCCCAGATAGACTATAAATAACCTAAAGGCAGGGCTGAGTTTTACTGTGATTACTGCTTTTAACCATATGTTAAAACAGGATTGGAATCACAGGAGTGCATCCTGTGTACCAACATCACCAAATTATACAAAAAAACAAAACTACAATGTGCATATTAGTGGTTTAATAAATATGAATGGCTAATTGATAAACAAATCTTTTTCTCTTAGTTGCTATGGAAGAGGCATAAACTCTGATTTCAGTGATCTGGTAAATTGTCAGTAAGCTCCATAAAAATTTCAATTCTCATCTTGGAAGGAAGAAGCAATACGCCTTAGGCATAACTTTTCAAGAAACAGCAATGTTTAACAGCATAAACCTTTCAGGTGGAAGCATAGGGCTAAAAATACATCCATATCCGTCTGAAGATGCGAGCTAGAGTTCTAAGGGCACGTATTCATGCCACAAAGCAGAAAACTGTCCTGCTTTTACAAAACAGAATAAAACCTGTAGGAAACCAAATTATGTTGCTAAGTGTGACTGCTTCAGAGCAAGAGATAACATAAATCAATGGGTCTGCGAAGTGGACACTGGGAGTTATTTGGTGGTGAGTGAAATCCAGTCTTCTTCCTAGTACCTTACCGCAGTCGCATGGATCAAGTTTTATGCTATCTGGGAAAGGAGTTCTATGCAATGAATTCTGCCACCTCAAAGTCCTAAATAAATGTAACAGTAATAGGGGATCATTCAAACTCATGCCTGTATTTCCTGGTCTCTCTTCCTTTTGAGTACTCTGTGGTGAGCTGGGTGCCTGTATTTGATAATTCTCCTGTAAAACCAGGGGTTTGAGTTATCAGGTGACCCACAGTGCTTAGATTTGATATACCGTTGCTAAGGCAATGAAACATCATAAACATATTCTCCAGCTACCATCTTCTCCTGTTTTCAGAATCTATTGTTCTAAGAGAAAGGAATGTAGTGTCAAAAACTCTTGATTAGGAGGCAGAAAAGTTGGGTTCTAAGTATGGCTCTGCAACTCCTTAGTCCTGATTCTAAACTAGGCATCTGACCTCTATGCGTTTATAAGATTCCTCCCCAATAAAATACAGTGGTACCTCGAGATACGAGTGCCCTAACATACGAGATTTTTGAGATACGAGCCTTCGAGCAAGTGATTTTTGCTTTGAAATACGAGCAACATTTGAGATAGGAGTAATCGCACGAATCGGCCGGCTGCACAGGACCCACCAGTTTACCGCGACTCGAGCGTCTCATAGTTTCCCACGCTTCAAGGTTATGGAACAAATTAAACTCGTATCTCGAGGTACCACTGTACTACTGCAGAGAGGGAAAAAATCTTAGATATCTGCTGTTTTTTCCTCTAAGGATATTTGACTTTCTGTGATCTAAGGCCCCAGTACCTTTTAGAAATGTGGATGGATTGTTAACCTTTATTACCTATATAGTAAAACCATAATATATAAATCGACCAAATGGCGGAATGACCGGTTACTATGACACAAATTGACCACCAGGGGGGCAGATGCTCAATGCAGGAGCTGCCTTCTGGTGGTCAATGTGCTCCCACAGGGAGAGTGCGGCTCAGCCAGAAGCTGGGCTCACAGCTGGCGGGTGCAGCGGTGGTGGCAGGAGCCTCTCTGCAGTAGTCCTAAGGACCTTTTGGGGGATGTCCTAAGCCAGCAGTTGGATATCCCCCTAAGGGTCCCAGATTGAGAGTGGGTACAGGCTGGGCTGGGGGACCTCCCCTTCTCCAGTGCACGAATAATGTGCACCAGGCCTCTAGTTTTAAATAATGTTTACAACCTGGGCTACTAGGAGTTTCTTGCTGGTACCTTTGTAGCCACAGAACCGGCTCAAACTAGTTCTATCCTGTTCGGTAAAGTACTGAGTTGTTTTTCAGATACAAAAGACCACATATCATATATCCACAGCATGCACAGAGGAAAGAACTTTGACTTCTAGCTGCACTTGGAACCAAATTCCCATCCCCTCAACTCACTCCACACAGAACCAAAAGATGAGGACATAAATGAATTTAACACCAGAACTCTTTCAGAAGCCAAGGATCTGTTGTCTAAGAAGATCTTATGTAGGCTGCTTTTTATCATAAATGGCCAAGTTCCAAGATCCTCCAATAAAAACTTGCCCCACCAGCACATTTGCATACCTGTTCCCTCATCCCCTTAAAAGCCCTTGGTCTGGTCCAGTGAGCAAGATGAATATGAGGTACCATTAAGTCTCCCATCTTCTCAGTTGGCACCTTCTCAATCAATAAACTGTTTCTTACTCCAAATTCTGACATTTTGAACTTTGGCATTTTGAAGCATCGAGCACACAGACTTCACTTTGATAACAACTTTGTCTATGAAGCCCAGCCCCTCAATCTGGACACCTGATGCTATTATACACAAAATGGATTAGGGGTCAGGAGGGCATAGAGTGATTGCTTAAATTATCTGCTTTTTAATTTCCTCATCTATCAAATAAAGGGGTTTGGTTTGATAATCTGTAGTTCTTTCAGCTAAAACAAACTTCCCAATGAGTCTTAGTGCCTATTCCCCCTCCTTTTGAGATGAAGTTTTGAGAGAGAGAGAGAGAGAGACAGAGAGAGAGAGAAAATGCACTATGTTGGAGACTACACAGTTGTTTAGTGGTGGAAACTTCTAAAAGGCAGAGTATAACATCAAAACTTTAGATCCTGTTAGTCTCAGGAATCCATCAGTATCTGGGTCCCCCATGACCATCTGGGTCCCCCAAGACTTCCAAGGGCCACTTAAGTACTTGATGTTGTTAATGTAGACACCTGGCTATTAATAAAGTAATTAAGCGAAGAGAATCAGACATCAAGAAGCCTAATCTGCTAAGAAGCTGAATTGGATAATAAGCCTGCTTCACTAGGAAGCTACAGCTTCACATACTCCCCAGGGGATCACAGCATTGTCCCCCCAAAGGGATTAACACACCTCCTTCCCTCTATCAGCCACTATCTCAGATTACAGAGGGAAAGATAAAGCAATAAAGGAGAAATTCCTCTGCTAGGCCCATGCCCAGTAGAAGTCCAGATGGTGCAAGGGAGGTAAGCACATGTGCAGTAAGAACTAAGATGGCAGCCATAAGGGGTGGAGCCTAGCCTGGGAAAAGAATCAGTTTGGGTAAGGGATGAAGAACCATGGAAGATCTAAGGAATCAACTGGTTATAGGAAGGACCCAATTGCAAGCCTGTGGAGGATTAGGAAATTGATTGGTTAGTTTGGAAAAATCCTTGGTCCCTCCTAAGCCTGAGGTAATATAATCCAAGCTTAACAAAGTATTCTCTCTCTCTCTCTCTCTCTCTCTCTCTCTCTCTCTCTCTCTCTCTCTCTCTCTCTCTCTCTCTCTCTCTCTCTCTCGTAACTCATGCTCACCCCATGCATTTCAGTCTTCTATTCCCCTACCAGGGCCTAGCAGCAGCATGGAGCCCGGCAGTCACATGGTCTCCAAATGCAAGTTCCAAATGTAAACCTGGCGACAGGAAGGAAGCAAGTCAGAGCACATCCAGGAACAGACGACCCTAGCCGGTCAGGGACAAAGGCTGAACTGGGCTGAACTTTAAGATGGACTGAACCAATGGCAGAGAATCCCTGGACCTTGGCCTTTCTTCTGGGCTTGATGAAGACAAGCGTAGACTTTTTTTCACAGTGGGACAGACAGCGATGAGACATTGGAAACCTGGGGACAGCCTTCCATTTCTATCCCGATAAATCTTACCACAACACCTCAACCTGCCATGCGTAAATTCCAGAAGTGCTTTTTCTCGAGACTCTGTGAAAGGACCTCATTTCCATTAGCAACATCATGTCCAAGATTTCCAGTCTCTAGAATAAACTGCTTTTGTGAAAGTTTATCTAACAACAACATAATACCACAACT
Organism: Lasiurus borealis; assembly: GCA_004026805.1. Classification (NCBI taxonomy): domain Eukaryota; kingdom Metazoa; phylum Chordata; class Mammalia; order Chiroptera; family Vespertilionidae; genus Lasiurus; species Lasiurus borealis. The sequence continues at coordinate 72,634 of PVJN01001376.1, read as the reverse complement.
ATTAACGTTAACTTAAATTTACTCTGGGCCAAGCACTTTATTAAGTAAGCACATTGCCTGCATTATTTCTTTGAATCCTCACATGGATCCTATGAAGTTGGTGGGTGTTATACCCGCTTTATAGAAGGCCAGAGAAATTTAATGCTAGTAGCAAAGTTAACAGCAAAGTTGTATTTGGGTCATTTTGACTGCATTCAGTCTAAAATTCTCTCTCTTCTGTATTCTGATACCATTGTCATTTAACCTAGTTATTGATAACTGGAAAGGAGCAAGGGGAAGGCCAAATATTATGAGAATTCATTTGTGTAACTTTGCCAGGAAACTGCAGTTTAGACACAAGCCTGGTAAAGTCTGGGGGAAATAGAGAAGGTGCTTATCTGTCAGCCACACCTAGGAACAGGTCATTGGCCTGAGCAGACATGGCCACTCTGCAAACATGGGAAGATCTGAGATACTTCAGTTCCTAAACAAAGGAGTTTACTCTGTTGTTCTCTGTCACCAGCTTACGCTTTTGCCTCTTGGTTCCTGGCTTGTGGGACTCTCATGCTCCTGCATTTGCTCATGGCTCAGGGCCATGCGGATCCACACACAATGGACTAATGGACGGCAATTAGCCTAATGCCAAACCAAAGCCAGCCCCGCCAAGGAATGGAAACTTTGGACACTGGGTTTGCTTTTAGCTCTATTGAATTCCCATTCAGAGAAATAGGACTTGGCAAACCCAGAGATGTAATTCCACACGAGTAAAAATCACTCATCATTTTATGTGAGTCTCAGAAAATTCTTTTTCTCAAGATATCGTAAGGACCCCACTCTTACTAGCAACAGAGAAAGACCATCCATGCATTTCCCTGATCAAACTTCCTCCTTCTGTATTGAGCATCATCAATAAAGTGAAGTCTTCCTCCTCTGAGCTCCTAAAGTCCCATTTTGAATGGGACTTTTCAAATAACAGGCCAATGTAAGAGACAACAAGTATTTATTTGAGGTTCCAGAAGAACAGCTCTTTGGGAAGCACTGATTCAGGCAGAAATATCAATAGTGTGTTCTGATTAGGAAGTGAAGGCAAGAAGTATGAAGAAAAGAAAAGAGAATAATTATTTGAATCTGAGGAGTTACATGGGATCAGGCAGTTGAGCCTAAGAGCTGCAGGGAGGTACAATGGTAGACAAAGAGGAGATGAACCAGATGGTTAGGATGTGAGCAAGATAGGCAGAATGTACCTGTCAACGGTAGAGCTCCCCTTCCCCCTCAACCCAAGGGCAGGAACTAAAAGTGAGAAGATGAGGGCAAAGGAGATGGGCTGGTGTTTTTGAAAGAGCTAATAGAGGACAAGAGCAATAAATATAAACTCCTAGACCAGTGAGCTTCTACAACCCTTTCGTAGGACCCCTCTCCTGTGTAGAGAGCTGTGGCTGGGTTACTTCTGCAGTAATGAACTTCGCTTCCCTTTTGCTTACCACTCCCTTGTCCATCAAGACAAGGAACTCAACAGCTCACGGGCCAGTCTCAAACAGAAATAAGGAATTTCTATAGGTGTTAATAAGCTAAGGAAGGAATTTCTATAGGTGTTAATAAGCCAAGGAAGAAATTTCTACAGGCACGGATAAACTAATAGAGTGATGTTCATTCTAAAGAATGTCTTCCATTTTCAATCCTGTAGTCATGCCTGTTATATGCTAGCTTTGCAAAGTTGTTCAATATACAGTGCTGCTATCGGCCCAGGCCAAATGTTATTTTGCCCATTTTTTTTTAAGATATTTTATTGATTTTTTTTTTTTACAGAGAGGAAGGGAGAGAGATAGAAAGTCAGAAACATCGATGAGAGAGAGACATCGATCAGCCGCCTCCTGCACGCCCCCTACTGGAGTTGTGCCCGCAAGCAAGGTACATGCCCCCGACTGGAATCGAACCTGGGACCTTTCAGTCCGCAGGCCGACACTCTATCCACTGAGCCAAACCTGTCTCGGCTATTTTGCCCAGTTTTAATATTTCCAAGGCTTAACGCAGTTCCTCTAGGATGGCAACTCTGAGTCTATTTGAAGTGGCTCTGATTATATTAATTTTTACCGGCATAACCCATGGGAATTTGCCAACCTCTGTCTTGTCTCATTGTTATGTGAGTACACGTCATTTCCCTAAATTAAGCCTTAATCTTCCTAAGGATAAAAAAGTTCTCTTAGATTCCTTCCACCCTTCAAGAGCCTCTGCATACAGTGGGTACTTAGAAATATTTGAGGCCCCTTCTGGATTAAATTCCCCTCAGAGACACATTATTTTACTGTAACCAGGAAGGACTCATTAGTCTGTCTGTTGGTTGATCCTTCTCACCTTCAGATGGTCTAGTTGTGTGAAACCAAGAACAAACAGAACAGATAACAAGGAGAGGGCAAGCCCTGCTAATTTCTGTTGACTGGCTTATTGAAGTGGTAATGAGGCAGGAATTACTGTCTTGAGTCAGAGCAGACCTGACTCTTCTGCCTTGTTATTCCTTGTTTCCTGGAGGATTAGCGACCCAGGCAGACGGTTTCTTTCTGGAGGCAAACCTCAAACCTCTTGGTGACGGGACAAGTAACATTCACCCCTGTGTGCATCTTCCCTAAGAAGCCTACAACAGAGAGCTGGCTTTCTTCATTCCCAGACAATCCAATCTGCCCTGAAGGCAGCATCCAATTAAGGGAAGAACAAGTGAACAGAGAAGAACAAAGTCCATTCTGCAGACCGATTTTGTCTGATGTGGTATCTGCACAAGGGGTGACCACAGTTTTTCTGTGGTCAGATTTATTCTTCCCGAATGCTGCTCTGAGGATGGAGCCTGCATTAGCTCCACCTCCTGAAAAAGGCAGCCAGATGAAAGGCTGGCCAGTAGGCTTCCAATCTACATGTCTGTTACCAGACAGGAGACCTGGCCCTGAGCAGACCTGCCTAGGGCCTGCCGGTAGCACGTGGTTTCTTGTTTCACAACATGAGTCCGGGTAACTATGAGGTATGTTTATTAAAGCTGGAGATAGTGAAAAAAGGAAGGGGCTTAGCATAAAAGAAACAACAGGAGAGCTCATCTGGACTAGTTTAGCTCACTGGGAAGTCAGAGAGAAGAATACCTGAGAGACAGACTCAGCAGTTAGTGTGGGATGAGCTGTCACTGCCCGTTGCTCCCTTGGTTGCAAGTCTCATGGGGTCCCTTAGTGTTTAGGAGAAAGAAGGAGGGGAAGAAGATGGGGAAAGGAATGGCGAAAGTATTCTTCCCAGAGGGAGAGAGCACGCTCTGGATCCTTTGTCTTAAGGGTTTTGTCACTTTTTTTTTTTTTTTTTGCTGGAAGCCTAGACGTTTCTCTAGAAAGGAAAGGTCAGGAGGTTTAAACTGCATGATCATTGATATGCTAAAGGAGGAAAGGTCACCTTGGGGGTAAGGTCCTGGTTTCCCCAAGTTTGCCTATTGTTCTGCCCTGGTGACATCTGTCCTGGCCTATAGTCTTTGCTTTGCTCTTGTCTGTCTGTCTGTCTATCACATTGTCATCTTTTGTTCCTATTCTTTTGAATTCTAACCAGCAATCTCCTATATTTATCCTATGCTTTCTCTGTGTGGATTTTCTTCACTTGGAAGTCAAAAGCCTCTGGCGATGCTTCAAATTCCTGCAGCTAACTTGCCCTACTCTACAAACCAACTCTGACGGTGCCTGTTGGCAGAAATGTCACCTCCTCTGCTAACAATGGCTGTCTTGTGACATTTATATTTTTTTCTCGTCTGGCTCATGCTTGTAGAAGAGGCATTCAATAAATGTTTGTGGAGCAAATATTGATTTTTACTGAAGTGGCTTTTGTATTGATGGTTTCTCTGGAAACCAAATATAAATTTACATAACTCATCATTGTCCAAGGTAATTCAACTTTTCAAGAACTGAGGCCTCTGGATTCTCCTCCAAGCTTTCAGGACCTAAGTGGTGAGGTAGGGCACCTGAGACTTCCCTGTTACAGGTGATGTCACTGAATAATATTCATGTGCAAGATGTCCTGAGTGTCTATTGTGTGCTAATTCACAACACCTTCACCTTGAGTGCTCCTGGTGACATACCGATTGATGAGGCCTTATCTGATTTCTAGAGCAGACAAATGAATGCAGAAAGATCAATGTCCTTGCTCCCAATATCACTGAGAGTGTGTGTCAGAGCCGGGACTCACACTTGGGTTTGTTTGGCTTCAAATCCAGCTTTCTACTCTGTCCCCCCATATACCCTCTTTGAACTGCACAGCAGGTTCTATGGACGTCTCTGCTATTTCTCTGAGGTTCACTTCCCACTCCCACACCTTCACAAAAGACAATTAAGCCCGCCAGTGACCTGCTTCCTCTTACAGGGTTTCCGACGGCCATGGCGCCATTTCAGCCTCTGCCTGGTCTGCTTCTCTCTCCTCAGAACAGGATTCCCAAGAGGCACTGGTAGCCTGGCAGCGGGTCACCTCAGCCACTTGTGTCCGATGTTCTGTCAGCCCAAACTGCTCATTTCAGACCCATCTCTGATACATCACTCACCTGCCCCGACTCCCACTCTCGCCTGCCCTTCAGTCCATCTCAGAGGTCTCCAGGAAACAACGTGGCAACGCAAGGCAGCATCGGGGGAGAGCAGAAACCTCAAGTGTCAGACTTACTAATTGGGATGTGGGGAAAATTCCACCGAGACTCATCTAATGGAGAGTACATTTGAACAGCTAGGAAGAAATGGTTTGCTGAGCCTCCAGGAGACTAACGATAGAGATGTGTGTGAAGAGAATGGGAGAGGAATGCTAAATTGTGAGAGCAGATCAATTAGCAAGCATCAAAACGTCTCCTTAAATACAGTTAATGAACCAAGTAGAAATATTATTCCATCAGTTTCTAAAATGTACTTTTTTACACGTCTGAACATCCCTGTAATTGGAATGCAGTTTACAATTAATTGATAGTTGCGTAATCATTGTTGGCCAAACAGTAGTCATCATAGTTGTCATTCATTGCCTTTAGATGTGTAATCATTAGATTTACCAGGATCAAAATTAGCAGAACAGATTGAAAAAGTGGACTAGCTCTACATAATTGCAAAACCAACTTAAAAGCCCGAGATCTTGGTTCTTTTACAGTTTTCTTTAGAGCCAGTACTCTTGGTGGCCCAGAGGACAATATTATGGAGAAGAACTTGGACTTCAATGACTAAGTCAAAACTGAATCTATTAAAAAAAATACACATAAACAAACAAACCTGCATCTACCCAAAAGAGTCAGATTTAGACCCTGAGAAAGTTTTAAAAATCTCTGAACCAATCTGAACCAATTTATTTTGCATATATTTTTCTTTTAATGTATGCCCAAGAATATGATTTTTCTAAATGTCTAAGTATTTCAGAGCACTTTTAATAAATATGAAATAAAAATTTTAAGCGATAAAATAGCATGTTATAGCCAAATTGATATTTTTCTCTGATATAGTTTATAAAAATCTTTAAGTATACATGGAAAGTAACTTGTACTTTTGCATCAGATAAGCTTGAGTTTAAATTCTGGTTTTACCACTAACTAGTGCTGGGACTCTGAGCATGAATTAGATGTCACTGACAGAGCAAAATGTATACAATATGGCTAATAACTAGTATTATGCAAGTAGTTAATGATTTATTAAGCCATTGCTTTTGATACGGCTTTGTAAATAGTTTTACTGTTTTCTTTACTAGAAAGTTAAAATATACATTGCTTTAAAAATCTATAAGTTTCTTTGCTGGTTGATGTTGTCATTTCAATAAAGTATTATTTATTTTACAAATAAACTTTGCTGTCACTTAAAAGAGTAGAAATAAAACAACAGTCCAGGAGATTGGGTGGAGTCCAATATCTTTGTGGAGACTGGTAGGTTTCCTCTAAATACTAGTGGAAATATAGTATCTGATAAGGCCCTGACTTATTCCCTTAAAGAAGGCATGGCTTGTTACAGCATCATGGTGCCGGGATTTCATGATTAGCCTTCTTTTTGGTAGCCATGGTATAGACTACTAGTTCAATAATTTTAATTAATAGCCACAGGATTTTTGGTGGACTTATGGCTGCCCAGCCAAGGACTACATCAGCTTCCTTTGCAGCTTGGTATGGCCATGTCACTAAGTTCTGGCCAATGGTATAGGAGGAGATGAGAGGTATGCAACTTTGTGACGTGCCCTTTAAATGAAGATGCATCCTCCTTCCTGGCATTGTTTGGGATTTGGATGACATGGGGAAAGCTGGAGACATGATCTTGGGTCAAAGTGGCAGAACAATAAGATGGAACACAAGCCATGATGATTTTGGATGATTTAGACCACTGACCCAGATCAATGTTCGAGATAAGTACATTTTTATCTTATTAAACCATTATTATTTTGAATCTTTCTGTTAAACAGCCAAAAGCATTCTGTTAGCTGCTCCACTTTTGAGAGCCTGTCCCTGTCTCCCTCTCTTTTTCTCTGTCCTCTCCATGATTCAGTTTACTCATATGTGCCAGTCTCAGAAAGGGCTTCTTTGAGCTCTAAATTAAAGATCCTGTTCAATTTTCTTGAAATCTGGTTACTACCAGACCTCCTCCCTGATGAATGGAGGCCTACCCCTAACCTGGGCCCCAATACTTAGGGAAATTGTTTCTGGTTCATATTCATTTGACTACCTGGATCCTGTTATGTTGCCTGTCTCTGCTTAAGATCCTCAACTTCCTTAGGCTGGACTGGATACTGACTGTAATCTTAGGTTGTCTTTTCCTTGCCTTGCCACTTTTTCAATCTGTTCTGCTAATTTTGATACTGGTAAATCCTTTATTAAAAAATATATTTTATTGATTTTTTACAGAGAAGAAGGGAGAGAGATAGAAAGTCAGAAACATCAATGAGAAAGAGACATCGATCAGCCACCTCCTGCACACCCCACAGTGGAGATGTGCCCACAAGCAAGGTACATGCCCCCAACTGGAATCGAACCTGGGACCTCTCAGTCTGCAAGCCGATACTCTATCCACTGAGCCAAACTGGTCCCGGCCTATGTGATACTTTTGTTCATCACTTATCACCATGGAGTCCACAGACAGCTGTTTCTCTAGCTCCCAAAATATACCTGGTCTGTGGTTCAAATCTCTTCCTGCTTTGCTCTGAGCTCTTTAGCTGAACATGACTGGAAGAAGCTTGCAAAAGCATAACAATACCCATAATATTGAGTGACTATTGTGTAAGTAAACTTTTTTTCTACATTATCTCTAATCTTCATTACAACTCAAAAAAAAAAAAGTTATCCCTACTACACAGATGAGAACACTGAGGTTCAGAGTGGATAAATGCCTTGTCCAAGATGCCTCATCTAATAAGCAATGAATCTTCAATTTAAAACAATCTATAATTTTCCCTCTATCCATATATATATTTAATCTTCACCAGAGGATATTTTTGTCATTGCTTTTTTAGAGAGAGTGGGAGGGAAGGAAAGAGGGGGAAAGAGATAAACATTGATGTGAAAGAGACACATCAAATGGTTGCCTCCCACATGAACCCTGACCAATGCTGGAGACTGAACCTGCAATCCAGGTACATGCTCCTAACTGAGAATCAAACTGTTCCTTCAGTGCGTGGGCCAATGATCTAATCACTGAGCTACACAGGCTAGGGCCCTCAATCCATATTATCACCCAAGCCCATGGCAAGACAAGGGTCCAAAGATGAGAACTCAGTTGGAAAGAAGAAAGAAGTTATCTTTAGTGATCATATCCTGGCACAGGTGCAGACTCCGGAGAGGTAAAAGGACTACTTAGCATCCTGCTCTAAGATGCTAAGGATGCAAGATTAACATTTCAAAGCTACTCAGAAAAAAAGGATGCTTTCCTTCTAACTTGCTTTTGGGGATTTTTTTTCCAAAAATGATTTTCCAGCCTTTCCTCCTCCAGGAGTCTTCTATTTATCCTTGATCATGACAGACCAATGTCCTCTGAATTATTATGGAGTAATATGGCTCATTTTAACTTCCCTGGGTGTCTTTATTGAGTCCTTTCATAGTATTTTATGGAAAATATTTGATTGCTGATTCATAGAAAAGACTACCCTGAGATTCTCTGCTAAGTGGCTGCCTCAGTAGTATTCAGGCCAGAGAGTCACTGCCCACAGGCTCAGCACTGAGGCCGGCTGAACTCCAGACTTATGCAATTTAGCCTATTCTATCAGCCCCTGACAATTCCTAATAAAATATTGTCCCAGCCCTCGGGCAAGACATTTTAATATAGAAGTTAAGATCTTGGGTTCTGGAATCAGACTGGGTTTACATCCCATTGCTTCTGTATTCTCTCTGTTTTTTTTTTTTTTGTGTGTGTGTTTTTTTTATAGCCTGGAAAGTAGGAAAATAATGACCTCACAGAGTATTTATAAGGAATACATGAATTGATATAAGTAAGGTGCTTAGAACAGTGCCTGGCTCATAAGTGCCTTCTTGAAAGTTAATAATTATTTCTCTTATAATTAAAAGTTAGTGAGAGTCCTGTGAAACCCGGTACAAAAGACCGTATAGTATGTGAAAGGCATTTTCTCACCTATGCATGCAAACGCTCAGAAACATAAAATCACATGAAGCCATTGTACTTGGTAGTGTGACTCCTCTAACTCGGCTTGGTTGAGGAATATAGCACACCGCGTGGAAATGTCCTGAGAGATCAGACGATTCTCTCAAGGAAGAGAAAAGGAAGAGAATCCTCATTAGAGATGTGGTAGTTAAGGCAGAATGAGTTCATGGATGAGTTACGGAAAGCGTTACCAGTGAATAGATTCACTGCAGGCTAACGTTCCCTTTAGTTTGACTGAAATTTAGATTGTTTTCTTCCTCACTTTTCTTTTGTGAGAGCATTTGCTTTAGAAAACTTACAATTGTAAATTCTTTCTCTGCCTTTCAGACATGCAAATCTCCTGGTATCTTGCTAGTTTTACAATCCAGGAATGTCTTTTTCCAAGGACCTGGAAGCCAGCCTTTTGAAATGTAGCAATCAAAGAAGATATTTCCCCAATCTCTCAAGGCTCTGCGGGAAGGTAGGAATCTAATTTCAATAAATATCAATTAGTCCATACAGATAGTCTAATTACATTGACCAATCTTCCCCTCTAATTGTCCTTCAGTATTTTTCCACTAGCTCACGCCAGCCCTTAAAATCTCTCCACTTCCAATCTCTCTCTAGTGCAATAGTCTTGTGTAAGTCTCTCTTGACTCTTTAGCTGCACCTAGTGCAATTTTTCTTTGACACTACAATCAACAGGTAGAATACAACTGTGAAACAACTGTTTCTAGGGATAAGGAATGATGAGATAAAAATGGAAATGAAGAATAAAAGAAGCCTCTTCTTCTCCCTCCCCTAGCTATCTGCCAACAAACAAACAAAAACAATAAACAAGATTATGCTTTAGAGCAGAGTAGAAAGGAAGGAAGGAAACTGTAGAAAGGGCTGTGAGTAGCTCAGATTCAAGCAGAAGATCAATTATAGTCATTACCGAGAAGTTACAATATATGTTCATTTCTTAGAGGTTGGCTGGGCTTTGAGAAGACTAGAAAGAAGTTCAAAGTTATAGACCTTGTGAAAAAAAAAAAAGGCAAATTGATTGTTCCCACAATGACAGTGAACTCAGCTCTCCAGGCGTTGTCTCAGTTCCATACAGTTTGATGTGAAGACCAGCAATCCAGTCACTAAAGACTCCAGGAATGTGTGAGGACCATCCACTTACTCAGAAAGAATCTCTCTAAGAAGCCAGTATTCGAGCATAGCTGTCAACTAGGAAGAAGACTCTGGCTGATGGCTGAGTCTGCAGGACTGGGATCATTTACATGCCCTATAATAATAAGTTAGGTGTCTCTGAACCTTGATGAAACAGAGTGGTAGTGGGTGGTGTGCAAACATTTTCTAAAGTATTAAAGCAGTATCTTACTGTGTAAGAAAGCATGAACTCTGAAGATGGATATTAAGACATATTATAAAGTATAAATAACTAAAACAATATGGTGCTGACATGTGGAAAGACAGAGACACATAAGAGGAACACAATAGAAAGCAAGTGAAAACAAAATATCATTGGACATCAAGTATATAATAAATGTGTATCTCAGATCAGTGAGGACCACACGGACTATTAATGAATTAAAAGATGTGGGGACAATTGAGTAGTCATCTGGAAAAATAAGATCTTCTCAAATGGAACACAGGCTCTATAGCTTTCTCTGAAGACCTGGGTGATGTGTGTAGCAGTGGATTGTGGGTATGAAGACATTCAACTCCGGAAATCCAAAATCTGGAGTACTCTTAGGAGTTTAGGAAATCTTCTTAAAATTGCCAGTTCTTCATTAATGCTTACATTTTCTTTGTCTACCAGCATTTTTCAATAGATAATAGTCATTATCTCTCACAGATATTTCTTTCCTTTTTTTCTCTAGCTACTAAAGTCTGGGTTGTGAAGTTTTTTGTTTTTTTTTGGGGGGGAGGGGGTGTGTTCAGATGACTGAGGAGCAGCACATCTGCTTTCAGACCTCTAAGCTCCATACTATGTACTCAGTATTGGCATCGTCATTTTTTAAATAATTTACTACCCACTTTATCAATTTTTTTTTGTTTCTTTAAATATACTTTATTGATTTTTTACAGAGAGGAAGGGAGAGAGATAGAGTTAGAAACATCAATGAGAGAGAAACATCCATCAGCTGCCTCCTGCATATCCCCCACTGGGGATGTGCCCACAACCAAGGTACATGCCCTTGACTGGAATCAAACCTGGGACCCTTGAGTCTGCAGGCCGTCACTCTATCCACTGAGCTAAACCGGTTTCGGCTATCAAATTTTTTGAAGAGAGTTTGATTGTAGGTTGAATAACAATTATACTGTACTCCCACATGTTCCTATTTTTACTATATGGAAAATTGCCTTATTTATTATATGCATAAAGTGAACAAACTTTTCTTTAATATATAGAAATGAAGTAGAAAACCTGATTCACTGATCACTACTTCAAAGAGAAAAGCCTAATTTAAACCAAAAAAATTATTTTTAGAGAATTTCCAGAGGGTCTATGTGTGCATATAAAGCAGCGACATCACTGAGTGCTTATAAAGTGCATTCAATTGCCTGGGAGAAAAAACGAACACAATGACCTCTAATTTAAAAGTAAAGAGCTTTCTGGGAAGGCAACATCATAATCACTGACAGATCCTTCCCGGTTACAAGTGTTTTCATATAAATTATCTAATTTAATTATAACAAGCAGAAATGTATTTTTATTCTCATTTTAAAGAATAAGGAAATGAAAGCTCAGAATGATGAAGTAACTCATCCAAGGTTACTCCGCAAGTAAGGGATGGAACTGGGACTCTAATTTACATTTTCTGATGCGGTGTAGCACCCCGGTCCCACTGTCATGTAAACCTTATGAAGTAGCCCTGAAATGATGGTGCTCAAATCACTGACACAAAACAGGTTAAGTAAAGAGGGCCTTTTTTGAAAACGTAAGGAACACATTGATCCTTTAGAAGAAGTGTTGTTTATGTCATGGAGAAAGCCAGAAGTCACAGATGGAAAGATCCTTAGAGAGGCACTACCTTATCACTGGATATGGTATACGGTATATGGTATATGTATAGGGAGAATACTCCCTCTTTCTCCTGCATTCTAATGAAAGTGCTGCTCTTAATCTAGTTATATGTCTTTTATAAAATAGCCCATGAGGAAAAGTCGTTCTAGCACTTCAAGCCTGAGAGTTCCTTCCTCTGCCTGCCTCCATAATAGCTCCCTAAGACACTTCTGACCTGGTTGCTAGAAGCTCAAAACCAAGTCATATGCTCAGTTGCAGTCATTTGCCTTAGTTCAGGTCTTTCTGGTATCTTTTCCTGGTTGTCCCTTTTAAGTATTTTCTCTTTTAAACTATCTGTTTCAGATGGAGGCAGGATGGAGAAAAATCAGGGAAACTCCCAGAAAGTGGGATGAGGAAGTAGGAACGGACACCACAGATGGATACACCGCGAGGTCCTCTGACCAGAGCTGCACCTCCACGCATGATCAGAGGGAAATAACTTATGGCAGGAAACCCGGATAGTGGTCACAGAGGTCAACAAGAATTGACTAAAACCAGTTAAACCCAAGAGAGACGAAGAATTGACTGAAAAATGACCCCAAAGCTCATATACCATCTTTGTAGTGAAAATGGATGCCACAGTAGAAGGGGCACCAAGGGGTATAAACTCCATATTAGGATCAAGACCCCTCCCAACCTGAAGGCAGAAACAGAATCTGGTGTCACAAAGTTTGGGAATAGCTCACCCTTGGAAACACATAAAATTCCAAAACTGATTGTAGCATGAAAAGCAAATCAGTTGCAAGTTTACCCACACCGACTGACTCTGATGTGTACACTAAACCCTCAATTTTGTGGACCTCGACTTAATGGACTTCAGATTTAATGGACAACATTTCTGGTCTGTGCGTCATATGTGAAAATTAACATACTGCTCATTTTTAAATGCTTTTAACCAAGATTTGCTTATTATTACATTAACCTGCTAATTTTTTTTTTTAGTAATTCACTGTTATTTTTTTCTCTAAAATATCTTTTATTGATTTTTTTACAGAGAAGAAGGGAGAGGAATAGAGAGTTGGAAACATCGATGAGAGAGAAACATCGATCAGCTACTTACTACACACTCCTACTACTCACTGGATATGTGCTCCCAACCAAGATACATGCCCTTGACTGGAATCAAACCTGAGACTCTTGAGTCAGCAGGCCAATGCTCTATCCACTGAGCCAAACTGGGTAGGGTAAATTCACTGTTATTTTTAACAAATTTTAGCAAATAGGTCATATGTTAAAAACAACACTAGTAATTTTATTGACATAAATATTATATATCTACAACTACAGTCTACATATTTAAATGCAAGAGACACTACTCCTAAACAATGTGTTCAGCATAAGACCAGCACATGCTCATACTGAATCATGAGCAGTAACTGGTCCTATTGTCAAGTGGCATGACTTTCTGCAGGAATTTGAACACTTGATGGCCAATGTCCCAATATGCGCTAAGCCATGCCCCAGCTGCACTTAACTGGGGTGACTAGTGAATGGATGCATTCACCAGACCAATTCAGTATAAATTTAAAATGACAGCAATACATACAGAACACTTTAATATGAAATTAAACTTTTCATACACAATTTTAATTACACAAATGTGTCTGCATAAGTAAAAACAGGTAAACTAATTTGTCAATTTTTTAACTTACACATTTGGAAAACCTACTTTATTATACAACTAGAGGCCCAGTGTATGAAATTTATGTGGGGGAGAAGGGGTGTCCCTCAGCCAGGTCTGCCCCCTCTCCAACATGGGACCCTTTGAGGGATGTCCAATTGCCTGTTTAGGCCTGATCCTGGTGGGCAGTCTGACATCCCTCTCACAATCCAGGACTGCTGGCTCCCAACTGCTTGCCTGCCTCTGCCTGATTGCCCCTAACTGCTTCTGCCTGCCAGCCTGATAACCCCCTAAACACTCTATTGCCAGCCTGATCGATGCCTAAGTGCTCCCCAGCCATCCTGATTGCCCCCAACTGCCCTCCCCTGCCAGTCTGGTCACCCCAACTATCCTCCCCTACTGGCCTAGTCGCCCTCAAGTACCCTCCTCTGCTGGTCTGGTCACCCCTAACTGCAGGAGAGGGGTCACCCCCAACTGTCCTCCCTATAGGCCTGGCCTCCCTCCCCCAACTGCCCTCCCCTGCAGGCCTGGGTCGCCCTCCCCCAAACTGCCCTCCCTTGCTGGCCTGGTCTCCCCCAACTGCCCACAACTGCCCTCCCCTTGCAGCCATCTTGTGGTGGCCATCTTGTGTCTACATGGGGGCAGCCATCTTTGACTACATAGGGGTGGCCATCTTGTGTCTTGGAGTGATGGTCAATTTGCATATTACTCTTTTATTAAACAGGATGGACTTTCAGCTTTACAGGACACCCTCTGGCCTGAATTAGTCTATTCTATCAAGATTTTATTATACTTTTGCTTCTTTCACAGCAGAGATTTGCAACCAGGGAAACAGCAGGTGGCTAAATCCTTGATCCTGTCTCCAGAACCTGCAGCCTCTCCTCTTTCTTTCTCTCAATCTAAATAAAACTTGCTTTTGGTTTTTACTGGAACTTGCTCTTGAATTCTTTCCCGTGCAAAGTCAAGAACCTACAAATCCTGGAGTGCTTAGGAGCCCCATGTAGGGTCTGCCTCAAGTGACAAGATCTTTTACTACCATTTTAATGGGGCTTTATTTTACTGTAATTATATCTTTTATTACAAGCCTTTTTTTTGAAGAAAGGCAGAGTATAAATAATAGAGTCCCACTCTAAGTAACTCTAGTCAGAATATGAGCACTTACTCCTTTGAAAAAATAGTAAGAATATACCATGTGCAAATAGTTTATTTAAATACCTGAAAAGCTCACTGCAAGAAATTTTTGCTGTGAATGCACAGGGTAATAGAGTTTCATTTTGTTTCCTTTATTCCTTGTTTCTGTGTGTTTGTTTTTATTGTTGTAAGAACACTTAACATAAGATACTCCCTGCTTAATGAATTTTTGAAATGCACAATACAGTACTGTAATTACAGATCTCTGGAATTTATTCATCTGGTATAACCCAAATTTTGTACTCTTGAATAGCAATTCTTTTTTCTCCCTCCTCCCAGCCCTTGCAACCACCATTCTATTCTCTGTTTCTACAAGTGGGACTATTTTAGATGCCTCATATGCTACAGGCTGAATGTTAGTGACCCTCTAATATTCATCTGTTGAAATCTAATCCACCAATATAATGGGTTTTGGAGGAGGGCAAACCCTCATGAATGGGATTAGTGCCCTAATTAAAAAACAAAAACAAACCCAGAGAGGTCCCTTGTCCCCTCTGCCATGAGAGGACACAGTGGAAAACCATGAACTAGGAAGTGAGTCCATATCAGACACCAAATCTACTGGTGCCTTGATTTTGGACTGCTCAGCCTAGAGAACTGTGATAAATACATCACTGCTTTTTATTAATATCCACTCTGTGGCATTCTGTTAGAGAAGCCCGAATAGACTAAGCCTTAAATGGAATTATGTAGTTTTTGTCTTTCTGTGATTACTTATTTCACTAAGCATAATGCCCTCCAGGCCAACAGGTACATGAATTATTTCTCCATGTCACCTATCATCAGAGAAATGCAAATCGAAACCACAATAGCTTTATTATCTCACACTAATAAGGATGGCTATTACATATATTAAAAAGACAACAAATGTTGACAAGTATGTAGAGAAATTGGGACTAATTTCTTGCATACATACTGTTGGTAGGAATATACAAAGGTTCCTCAAAAAATTAAAAACAGAACTACTATATGATCTAGTAATCTCATATATGAATATGTATGCAAAAGAACTAAAACTGGGATTTTGAAGAGATATCTGCACTCCTATGTTCAATGCTGCATTATTCACAATAGCCAAGATATAGAAACAAATGTCCATCAATGGATCAATGAATAAAGAAAATGTTACACCCATACAATGGAATATTATTCAGTTTTAAAGAGAAAATTGTTCCTTTATTTTTGTAATAAAGGTTCAGTGTCTCTTAAGAAGCATTTATGTGTCAGCAACAGTAGGTGATGAAGTATTTGGTATTGCATAATACAGTTTTATTTAAAAACTAGAGGCCTGGTGAACAAAATTTGTGCACAGAGTGGGTGTCCCTCAGCCTAGCCTGCACCCTCTCCCAACCCAGCACGCCTCAGGGGATGTCCAACTGCCAGTTTAGGCCTGGTTGGACATCCCTCTCATCTGGGATTGCTGGATCCTAACTGTTGGACTGCCTGCCTGCCTGTTTGCCCCTAACCATTCTGCATGTCTGCCTCATTGTCCCTAACCACTCTGCCTGTCTGCTTCATAGCCCCTCACTGCCTCTGCCTGCCTGCCTGATTACCTCTAACCACTTGCTTGCCTGCCTCATTGCCCCTAATCACTCTGCCTGTCTGTCATCACCCCTCATTGCCTCTGCTTGCCTGTCTGGTCACCCCTAACCATTCGCCTGCCAGTCTAATTGCCCCTAACCACATTGCCTGCCTGCCTGATCGCCCCTAAATACTCGTGTGGCTACCTGATTGCTCTTAATCACTTGCCTGTCTGCCAGACCCTGCTAACCACTCACCTGCTTGCCTGATTGCCCCAACCACTCTGCCTGCCTGTCTGATCACCCCTAATTGCCTCTACCTGCCTAACTGATCACCCCTAAATACTTGGCTGCCTGATCACCTCTTACTACTTGCCTGCCTGCCTGATCACCCCAACCACTCTACCTCCCTGCCTGATGGTCCCTAATCACTCACCTGCCTGTCTGATAGCCCTTACCACTTGCCTGCCTAACTGATCACTCTAACCACTCACCTGCCTGCCTGATTGCCCCTAACCACATTTCTTTGCCATAAAAATTCTCATAAAGAGTCTGGTGGATTCAAGAAGCAGGCAAAGTATACTATAGTAGTCCTGCCTTATCCACAATTTCGCTTTCGGCATTTCAATTACCTATGTTCCAAAAATATTAAATGGAAAATTCCAGAAATAAACAATTCATACCTTTTAAATTGCACACCATTCTGAGTAGCATGATGAAATCTGATGTCCTCCTGCTTCATCCCACCCAGGATGTGAATCATCCCTTTATCCAGTGTCTCCATGCTATATAAGCCGTTACTCAGTAACTGTCCGTTATCAGATTGATGAATTCAAGTCACCTTTATCTTAATTAATCATGGCCTCAAAGCACAAGAGTAGTGATGTTGGCAATTTGGATAAGCCAAACAATGAAGTGCTTCCTTTATGAAAAGGCAAAAGTTCTCTACTTAATAAGGAAAGAAAAATAACTGTATGCTGAGGTTGCAAGATCAAATAAGAACAAATCTGTCTGCAAAATTATAAAGAAAGGAAAAAAGAAATTCTTGCTCATTTTGCTACTGCCCCTCTCAAGCTGCAAAAGTGACGGCCACCGTGTGTGGTAAGTGCTTAGTTAACACGGAAAAGACATTAAATGTATGGGTGGACGACATGAGCAGAAAATGTGCTCCTATTGATCGAACGTGCTGCACCAGAAAGCACTGAGCTATCTATACAAAGCCTTCAGCAAGGGGCCCTCTGAAATGAGGAACCACCTTCTCATAACTTTTATTACAGTAAATTACTATAATTATTTAGCATAGGTTTGTATGGACTATAGCAGTATATTTATATTCTGTACTAGCCATGGTTTCAGGCATTCACCGGGGGTCTTGGAAGGTGTCTCCTGTGGATAAAGGAAGGGACTACTATGTCAGAAATTCTGCATTTATTTCCATTCATACCACTAAAGTGCACATGATTTCAGTTAATCATTTAAGTCTCTGACAAATCAGCATAAGATAAGATTTATTAAGATAGCTTAGGAGAAAGTTTGCATATAAAAATAAAAGAGCTTATCTTACATTCATATATCCATTGAATTATGCACTCACTGTGTTAATCTATCTAAAAGGCATTGTAAAATGAGACTCTGGCAACACTCCTAGAAGAACCTGGTTGAATGATGCATCCTTGAGATGTATTCGTCATTTGTCCTTAAGAAATGAAGAAGGGGAAAGCTTTAAAGAAGGACCTCCTGCCAAAAGTGTAACCCAGGAAAGGAAAGATAAAAGTATGAATCATAGAATTATAGAGTTGGGAAGGATCTAGCATCACCATTTCATCTTTAAATAAAGAAACTGAGGCCCACTGTGAGCTATTATTTTCCAAGTCACACAGCAAGTTAGAACAGAGGTCAAAGGAGCAACCAGGTCAGTGTTCTCTCGGAGGATGAACTTCACAGGTGAAATTTTGTTTCATAAGTTATTTACTGATTATAAAAACAGGTGAACCTTCGACACACCGTTAAATGGGAAGAACAAACTGGAGAGAAATGTATATAGTGTGATTTCATGTTTTTCAAACATAACATCTATCTATCTATCTATCTATCTATCTATCTATCATTTATCTATCCATCCATCCATCATCTCCCTCCTATCTGTGATCATATGAAACTGGAGAAAAGAGTGGAAGTATCTATACCAGGCTAACAATGGCTATTCACAGGAGTAAAGCAATAGGGCAAGAAAAAATATATAATAAAATAGTTTTTGAAGTGGCATGTGAAAATAAATATTGTGAAATTCTATCTATAAGATTATTATTAATGCATAGAAATTAAATGTGCAGATAGACAATGAGTATAAAGTTACTAAAATATTCATGCAAACCAGAATATAAAGGAAAGAGTCATTTTGATCAGGAATTGGGTTATGGATATTCTTTAAATTGTGTAGTTATTTTTAAGTAGTGTTTGCAGAGGAATAAAAATATAAGCAATACAAGTCAAATAAATCACTTTGATAAAATCACTGAAACACATTTATTTGAACAAAAATCTGATAAAAAAGACTTAATCATGTATTCATTCATAGTATTCACTGGGAAAACCTTTCATTATCAGCATTGATTGCTATAATATTTTGTGTTTCACATACAAATGTTTACATATATGTGTTTGGATATAGGTCTCTATATAAATATATATTTATTAAATGGGCATATACTTTTTTATTGAATGCTGTGAACAATGAAAATAAAAGTAATGCATATACTCATTATAAAAATTACAGATAATTTAGGAGAGCATAAAGTAAAAATCAATAATAATCTTATCTAGAGATATCCAGTTCATCTTTTTGCATGTCTTTGCAGATCTTTTTATGCATGTGAACTCAAAAATGGGAACATAATTTACTTTATCTAAAACTTTTTCACTTAGTTAATATATTATGGCTATATCTGCAGGATAATAAATGCAGATACATGTAACTTTAAATTAGATGGTTGACATTTCATCATAGGAAATTATAGTAATTAATTTTACAAAATTTCTATTAATGGCCATTTGGTTTGATTTTATTTTTTAAATGACCACAATGCTGAAATGGCCATCTTTACATACACATTTTTTTTTTTGCTCTGGTCCTGTTGCTTCCTTAAGAAACATTCCTATGAGCAATATTGTTGGGTACTTCCTAACTCTAGAAGTTTATACTCGAGTATTGAAAAATATTAGTAGATGAGAAGCCTTTTGTTACCAGGACAGTGTATTATAGGTTCAACCAGTACAATCTATAGTTTTTCTCATGGATAAGTGACCCATATTTATCACTTAATTCTTCATTTTATTTGGGAAAAACAAAATTGTATATAAAAGCAATCATTGTGATTATCCATTACTAATGAAGTTCTATTATCTATATTTCAAATTATTCCCAATCATTTTTAGGTCCCACTCTCTTATGGATATGAGATCATTAATGGTGTCCCTTGTAAAATGCACTGACATTTATATAGTAGTTATTCAACTATTTTTAAAGTGTCTACAAAGAAAACTCTTTGCAACTTTTTAACTTCATGTTGAATGTGCAGGGGGTATACTCTATCAAAAATATCTTCCCTATCCTGAAGATACTTATATATTAGAGAGGCCTGGTGCATGAATTTGTGCATGGGTGGGGTCCCTGGCCTAGCTGGTGACAGAGCCATCTCACCCAGTCCTGATTGGGGCCAACTGGGGCCAGCCAACCAGGGGAGAGGTTGACTGGCCGGCCTCAAATGGGGCTGATTGGGATTGGCCTGCTGATGGTGGTGGAGGGGGGACTGCAGGGGGTTGGCTGGCCAAGGGGAGGGACCATGGAAGGTTGGCCAGCTGTGGGAGGTTGGCTGTTGTAGTGCACTGACCACCAGGGAGTGCACTCAACTGCACTGAGCATCTGCCCCCTGGTGGTCAGTGCCCATCATAGTAACTGGTCCACTGTTCATTCAGTCAACTGGTCATAATGGTCGCTTAGGCTTATAAATATATAAATTTGAAATAATGAGCTACTACCCATTTTTTGTTTCTTTGGACATTTTTTTTAAAGAGAAAAATGAATAGATAGAAAAAAATAAATCAAAGAAGGGAGATGTCAACTCATGATCTCCTATGTACTAAGAATGTAGCTAACTACTTTTTCATATAGTAATTCACTAGGTCTACCCAATGATATTGGGGAGAGGTAGATATTATCTGTTATAGCTGCTTTCTGTATGAAGAAGTAAGGTGTGAGTTGATGAAATAAATTCCCCAAGGTCCCATTGTTAGTAATTGTTAGAGTGGGTGTTCAAAACTGTGTCTATATAGGTAACATATTTTGCCTCAAAAAAATAAGTGTCTTAACAATTTGAGCTTCCCAGTGATAAAATATTTTGTCTTGAAAGTAGTAAGTGTGCAATCATGGGAAATATGGAAGCAGGTGTTGTTGATGTTGGTGGATCATATATGAAAGATGTTATGGGAAATTTTCCAGTACAGGGGGAAGACTATACTTGCTCATTTCTCTAGGCCTCATCTAGAAGGTTAAATGTTTTGTTAAACTGAAAACAAAGTACCAACCTGTAACTCTTTGATAGTAGGCCACAGAATGATACTCTACTACTTCAAATTTAAGTGAAGCCTAATTTCACATATGAATATCACTTGTAATTTCAAAACCGGAGAATTTAAGCCATATTCTAATGAGAAAAAACCTATATTACATAGATTATTTTAGTTTTTAATGGGGAGGTATTTGGAATGATGGTGTTAAATAAATTTCAGTGTCTCTTGTGCTAAGAACACAATTGTTTGGTTGATTAAACATTATCTCTTAATAAAGATTAGTTAATTCACATTTCTAAATCTCTATTCTATTATTAAGGGATTTCATAGATTTAATCTACCTAAAAAATAACTCAGTGTAGTGTTATATAATTCGATAACAAAATAGTGTGATTTAGACAAAATAGTGTGCTTGTATGCTAACATATTCTACTATCTACCTCCCCCAGTTGGTTCTATTAAAATAGTGCTGTAAAAAGAAGGAAAAATCAAAATAAATTATGCCCGCTGCAAAGCATTTCACAGAAAGGCTTTTATGTGCAATTTAATGGTTTATGTAAAAAAGAATATTACTGAAGGCAAGGAACATTCTTCTGAAAAATAAGTGAAACTTGGGTCTTTCTTAGGATTTATGCATTCACTTTGGGAGGTAGAAGATATTCAGGGCTGTGATTCATTTATTTTTTTTATATTTTATTGATTTTTTACAGAGAGGAAGGGAGAGGAATAGAGAGCTAGAAACATGGATGAGAGAGAAATATCAATCAGCTGCCTCCTGCACACCTCCCACTGGGGATGTGCCCACAACCAAGGTACGTGCTCTTGACCAGAATCAAACCTGGGACCTTCCAGTCCACAGGCTGATGCTCTATCCACTGAGCCAAACCGGTTTTGGCTGATTCATTTAAATATCTGACCAGGAGGACTGTGCTTTGGGGTCTGAGCTAAAACCTTCCACTCCAGTAGCTTTGTTAAAAGGAAGTGAACGGTTTTACATCTAAACACCTTCAGATGGCTACCCTGAGTATGATCTGAACTAAAGAAAAAGAGGCAAAGAGCTGGCTTTTGTTATCCTGAGTAGGAAGCATATTTTATCAAAATGTGTATGGATTTCAGAAAGAAGAAAAAACTACATTTGAACCAGCTGACTCGACAAGTTACTTCAATTTGTGATCCCTTCTTCATCTATAAAGTGGGTATAATAACATCCCACTGAGTTATTTTGAGAATTAAATGCAAAAAAAAATGTTCATGGGAGTAAACTGCACGGTATCTAACACACAGTAAGAAGAGAATACATTTTAGCTTCTTCCCTCTGCCATTTCTCTAATAGAGCAACTCTGGAAAACTATAAATGCATCTTTAAGAGCATTCTCCGAGAGTTTGAGAAATGATCTTCCCATCAGCAGTTCCCGCGGGAGGACAGCTATCAGATGCCCCGGTGGCAAGGTACCTCCGGAGGCAGATCTAGAGCTCCATGGGCCAAACTCAGAGGCTGGAGGCAGCCAAGACATGAGGGAGGAGAAGCTTCCAGAGCTTGGAGAGAGGTGAGCCCTTGCCAGCCCTTCTGTGGGAAAAGAGCCATATGAATTCCCTCTATTCTTGCAGACCAAGGAGGTGAGACTTAGGCCGTAAGAAGACAGAACATGGCCTATGCTTTCAGAGCCTTCATCAGTTTCTAGAAACTCTTCATGGAGTCTGAGGGACTATAAGCTGGCCCTCAGACTCTTGGAGAAAGAGGAGCAAAAGCTTAGAAAGTCGGGTTGTGGGATTAATGTTAGCTACTGTTTTTAGAGCTATGCGTTTTCCAGCTTAAGAATTATGTTTACCCAATATAGACAGGATAAAATCCTTTATACATTTATTTTAATAGCTTTCATTGGTAATTAAAATTTAGATGGAATTCATGTATTGGCAAAGTAGGTTTTTTAAAGGTAGGACTGAGGAATATTTCTCTTTGATTATAATTTAACCTTAAGTATAAGAAGAAAAAAAATCTCAGTCTTAAAAAAAAGGACCTGTGAACTAAATATGATTTTTCACATTCAGGTACTTAAGTTTAATCTAATACGGTCCATAGACCTGAAGTATGTGTAGAGTAACAGGAGATTATTCAAGTCCATTATTCACGGATGGTGTTTCTAAGATTACCTGCCACCCCTGTACTGGAAAGTCTGGGCACTTGATTGCTTTGGAGCCAATTATAACCTCCTCTTTACTTAAGTGACCTTCAATCTCATCAAGAAGATCAAACTGGCTCTTAGAAAGTGTGACAATCTGAAGTAGTTCTTTCAATAGGTTTTCTACCTTGAAAGTGCTTCCTTGTGATATAAGGACAATGGTTAAGAAATCAAATTCAACCAGGCTGGCCTGGCTCAGTGGTTGCGTGTCGACCTATGAACCAGGAGGTTACAGTTCCATTCCTGGTCAGGGCACATGCCTGGGTTGCAGGCTTGATCCCTAGTGGGGGGCATGCAGAAGGCAGCCTATCAATGATTCTCTCTCATCATTGATGTTTCTATTTCTCTCTCTCCCTCTCCCTTCCTTTCTGAAATCAATAAAAATATTTTTAAAAAAGAAATAAATCCTCAGAAAAGACTCCACATGAAAGCAACTTAGAATATAAGTAGTTCTCTCTTAACTACAATCCTCACTGATCAAAAAGATAAGCAAGATTTTCCAAGTATCTTCCTTTGTGGTATATACTCTAAGTGGAAAGATAGCTGAGCATACTGGGATCATAAGCGAGAGAATTTATATTTATTGATCACCTGACACATTTTAGGCTATAGTAGTACAACTGTGTGTTTTAATCTTGTAGCATTCTGATAGTATAATTATTAAAAAAATCTGAATTTATAGATTATGAAGTTGATATCAAAGAGATCACAAAGCAAAGCTAGGGTCTCAATCCAAGTTCATGTAATTTAGACTTGTTCTCTGAAAAAAATTCTATACATGGGATCTCATGATTCTGCAGAATGTACTAACTTATCACAGCATCATCTCAAAATGGGATATCCTATATCATATAAGATATTCAATATAATTGAATCCTGCTGCCAAATCTGATTTCAAGTGGGAAACCATAAATTATACTTGTGGATATTTGAATTAGTATTACTCTGAGTGAGAACCCTAAGGGACTGGCCAAAAATAAATTCAGAAAATTTTATTTACTTTTATTTCTATCATAGTACTGGACAGTTGAGGTTGCTGGATAAGTTTCACACTATTAATTGCCGTGGAAACTGTTTTTTAAAGAAGAAAGTGTTTTCTATGAGTGGAATTAGTTATATGATTCATAGAGACTGGTCAGCAAGAGTGAAGATGAGCGTGTTCCAAATCCCTTCCTGGTCCTATGAGTACTCTGTTTACAACCTGAAATTGCAAATATGCAGGTTGAGGGACAGGCAAACAAAAACACTGAAACAAAATGGGCAAGGACATGGACAATTACATGGTGATCCTTGATTCTTCATGTATCTCTACTGCTTATGATTTTATTCTCTCATCTTCTGAGGTCTGTAGCAACAAACACCATACATGCTCATAAAATTATGCAGTTACAGTGCTTGGCTCAGTGGCCTTCAACGCAAAATTCTAGACACTGACAACAGGGGTATTTCCTCTTGCTCATTCCAAATTTACCTGCTGTTAATTTCATTGCACGTGTCCTCCCCATTGTCAGGCCAAAAGAGGATACTCAGACTTCAGGAAAAAACTTTAGACCAGTGGTACTCAACCTTTCTAATACCGCGACCCTTGAATACAGTTCCTCATGTTGTGGTGACCCCAACCATAAAATTATTTTTGTTGCTACTTCATAACTGTAATTTTGCTACTGTTATGAATTGTATCTGTGTTTTCCAATGGTCTTAGGTGACCCCTGTGAAAGTGTTGTTCGACCCCAAAGGGGTTGCGACCCACACGTTGAGAATCGCTGCTTTAGACCATTGAAATCACTACCTTCTAACTTTTTATCTTTTCTTTTCAAGGGTCCCCTGAAGTTTTATGCCCTCTTTTAGTAAGTACAGTACTCTTCTTTGGCACCACTTGACACTGTGCTTATTACCAGCTATATTACAATCGACACACTACAATTTCAGGAAATACAGTGAATTGAACGTGAAGACCATGAGACTAGCTGCCATCGTTAGCTCTTCAAGAAAGGGCTGATATGTATTTATCTTGATGTGTCTACAGTATCAAAGTTAACGTCTTCCTCTGGAAGGGCAAGGGGGGATATGAAATAGAATACATATCTATAGGTGTCAGACTCTACACAAATATTCTTTTGCGCCTCTCTAGCATTATTCGATATCAATATCCGGATTTCGGTCATTGGGGAAACTGAGTGAGTTGCCTATAATCATGAGCTAGTGAACAGCAGCACTGAGATTTGAATTCATGCCAGTCTGACTTCTTTTTTTTTTAATATATTTTACTGATTTTTTACAGAGAGGAAGGGAGAGAGATAGAAAGTCAGAAACATCAATGAGAGAGAGACATCGATCAGCCGCCTCCTGCACGCCCCACAGTGGATATGTACCCACAAGCAAGGTACATACCCCCGACCGGAATTGAACCTGGGACCTTTCAGTCCGCAAGCCGACGCTCTATCCACTGAGCCAAACCGGTCTCAGTTCAGTCTGACTTCTTAATTTCACCATGTGATTCTCCCACCCTACTCATGCCTGATACAACATTTGTGGAAGGTCACCTTCTGGGGGTTATCGCCTCTCAGGGGCTCTCCAGCCTCCAAAGGCAAAAGCCTGCAGCCCAGTAAGGATGTAATCCACAAATGGCCTCCTGGTCAGTTGGAATGCCAATTGTTCTGGTCAGTCACCTAACTAGTGTGTAATTAAGAAGTGACAATTAGCCCAAGACCCGTTTGGCTCAGTGGATAGAGCGTCAGCCTGCGGACTGAAGGGTCCCAGGTTTGATTCCGGTCGGGGGCATGTATCTTGGTTGCGGGCACATCTCCAGTAGAGGGTGTGCAAGAGGCAGCCGATCGATGTTTCTCTCTCATCAATGTTTCTAGCTCTCTGTCCCTCTCCCTTCCTCTCTGTAAAAAAAACCAATAAAATATATTTTAAAAAAAAAGAAGTGACAATGAAGGTGCATACAGTACTCCCTCAGTCTTGGGGACTGAGTGTCTGTTTTCATTTTCTTTCCCACTATAGTAAATAGCAAAGAAAGGCAACAGGTAGGATGGAGCATGAGAGGTGGGAGGAGGAGAACCAAGGGAAAACGGATTTGTTTCTGGCTAGCACGCCCTGCAGAGGCAGCTTTGCCTGAGTGGCATTTTTGACATTTCCCCTTATTTTCATGATAATCATGTTTGCAACATCCTTTTGCAATTGTATGGTACTATGTGTTTGAAAAATTTTAGAACATGAGTGTTCAATGGCATCTAAGTCTTTCACCAGAGAAATACCATGGCTCTGCATGGACATTATCAGTGTCAGGGAATTCACTATGTATAAGAAAATACAGCCTTACCTTTATATCGACCAAGACTCTGTATTCCTACAGCTAACTTGAAATTATTCTATAAGCACGTCTGAAAGAACTGTGTGGCAACATGCATCCCTACACCAGTTCTCTGGACACTTAGAAAAATCTTGAAGGTCAGCCAGCATTTCTGGGTGAGAGACCTGGCCACACATGTGTCACTAAACACATATACACAATTTTGGTGCTTTTCCATAATGTTTCAGTTTTCAAAATCTAAAACAAATATGCATTTCATAAAACAATGTTTAAGCTTTTTAAAAATGATCGCTTAATGAGCCTGGCTCAGTGGATAGAGCATCAGCCTGCGGACTGAAAGGTTGGTCCCAGGTTCAATTCCGACCAAGGGCACATGCCTGGGTTGCTGGCTTGATACTCAGTAGGGGGAGTGCAGGAGGCAGCCAATCAATGATTCTCTCTCATCATGGATGCTTCTATCTCTCTCCTTCTCCCTTCTTCTCTGAAATCAAGAAAGGAGTATATTTTTAAAGACTCATCACTTAATTAACATGGAGACCAATCATGTTAGAATAATTTAAGTTCTTACTTATCCCACACCTGAGACATGAGTGACAAGGGTCTCTAGTGAGGACCACCTGATTTCAATGTCACTGCTCATCCCCCCAGGCCCAGTGCCTCACAAGAGAACCATTTTCCAACTTACCTTGCTGTAGAGTCACTTGGAATGCTGTTTAAAGGGCCCTTGTAACTAGTTAAAGTGTCACAAAATCCTGTAATTGTTTACCCAATGATATATATTCTCTTACACAAATCTTGATTGCACTATCTCTGTAGAAACATCAGCTGTTACCACTAACTTAACACAAGTTGGTCCGGGAGCTTAGAAATCACCTGTCTTAACTCCAAATCCTAGAGATCTATTTAACCTACAGTTACACCTCTACTTAGTGGCAGGGCAGAGCTGGAGCCAGATCCTCGGACTTTCCAGAATAGTAGTTTCTTTATTAGGCCTCTTACAGCCATTTTTAGGTGGAGCTATCTGGGAATTGACACCATCCATCAGTATTAAGCAAAAAATCTTCATAGAAGTTTCAAATGGCCTTTTACTCTAAGCCTTCATTGTAGGGAAGGGAATGATATTTCATAAGAGTAATAGGTTAAATAGAGATCGCAAAACTGACTATTTGTGAGACACCCTGATAAATATCCTGGACTACATGAAGATGAGTAACACACAGTTCTTACCATCCTGGAGTTGACAACTTAGATGCTGCTAATCGTTTTGGCCAGGAAAAACAGGACATTCCACTGAATGAGCAACAGTAGTCGAGTAAGTCATCAGATTCTACAGCACCCTGAAGTGCTTCATAATTAGCTCTGCCTAAAGTTGAAACTCCATTGCTGTTAACTGGCACAGTAAAACAGTACATGGGAAAAAAATATCTCAGTGTGCTAAGTCAATATATTATTATTGATACTGTTTAGCGGTCATGGTTGTTTGATAGGAATAAAAGGAAATAACTTATAGCTGCTGTTGTCAGGATAAACCAAAATTATCTAAAGATGCTGTCATTTTCTAGCTAGGTCCTGGGCACATTTATTCACTTATAAACAAATAGGAGAGGTTTCCTTACTTGTGGCCTCACCATTCATTTCTTCAAGTTCACTGTTAATTCCAACATCTATGGAACTCATTATTTTGTCAATCTGCAAGAAACAAAAAGCACATAAGTGAATAATTACATTCACCTTTAGCGTTGCATTTTGAAATCATGTTCAGATGTCACAGGCATATACAGGATGGGGCAAAAGTAGGTGTACAGTGGTGAGTACGTGAAACAGAGTTTATTCTTGTATTAGTATTTATTAATTTTTGTATCACTTTCCACATGCACAGCTATAAACCCACTTTTGCTCCATCCTGTATTCTTGATGTTATTACCGCTGCCATACCACAGTTAAGAGACCGACAGACAAAGGTTTAAAGGGAAACAGACATCTTGTGAATTGCTTTTAAAAATATAAATTATGTTTCTCTTTCTTAAGCTTTCAAGATCAACTTGACTTTCCTTTGTATCTCCTAAAATGAACTTTGTTTGGAACTACTTGGGTCAGTACCTTAGGAATTGTGCATTCTTTATCATCAGAAGGGAAAGGGCTGAGAGTAAGTCACGTGAGGATCTCTCTCCTTTGGGGCACGTGTCTCTTCTGATTGCTGATGGGTGGGTTTCAGCTCGTAGGCATGGCCATTGGGACCAAGGTCTCACAATATGGTCTGACCGGCCACAAGCTGACTTGGGCATGTAATCACAAGAATCAAGGCATGGAAACTTAATTCTAAGAGGTAAGTTAAATGTTAATTAATCCTGCCTCATTCCAAAAAGAATTTCAGAAGTTACTCACAGAGTTAATAAATGTAAGTAATAGGTAGACGCAAACAAACTATCTATTTGGTAGTACGAAATATATAGGAAGAAGTGACTTTCTAAAAAGCTTTAGCCCTTTAATGGCTGAATCTCCCTCCTTGTCATCCTAGCATCCCTGGTAAGGCAGCAGGTTCCAGAAGGGACAAGAAGAATTACTTCAATATCTCATTTTGTTCACCCTGAAAGAGATGCAGGGACATTGAGTGATTTTTCCCCAAACAGCTCAATTCAGAATGTCAATATCTGAACCATTTCAATTTCTAGTTCTCAGAATAGTATAGTGACCTACAGTGTTTCAAAGCCCAATTCAACTGGCACAATCTTTTGAGAGATAAAATATGACATGCTTGAATAAAATGTCAAAGGAGAGTGTGGTCCAATCTTTGAAGAAATTCAAGAAAAAAAAAAAGCAAGAAACGTTATTTCATGATGCAGTCCTCTTTAGGGACAGAGGATGATATTTCATAATCTTACAAGGACCCTTGCATTCTGAGTGATTCTGTGAAATTAAAGAATTTTTCTTTAGGGAGAGCTTAAATCGCTGAAACAAGACCTCAACACATTTTTTTTCTTTAAAGTCACTCTGATAGTTGTAAAAGGGAAATATTAAGTAATTTGTAGGATTATACGGAGATCCTCTGAATATTAAGATTTTTTTAAAAGAGGGAGACAAGCTAACAGTTTAGTAAGTTAACAAAATGATATAGGGCAGCAAAAACAAGGAGATTTTTCTCAAGTTGTCAGCCGCAGCGCTTGGGAAGACAAAATGTGAACATTCTCTCGCACCTCATAGCTAGTTATTACTTCTGCTTGATATCAATTTCTATGGAAACAATAGATTTCCTCACATGTGTGGAACTCTTTTTGTTTTTAAATTATCATGTGCTGCCCCTAGAATTTTCCCTTCCGCTCGTAGCTGTATATGTTGTTAAATTTTTTTTTCCTGTTTGCCTCTGGAAGACTTCAAGCTGAAAATCCTCCCCCCAAAATCTTCCTCTATTCCCAAGCATTCAGATAAAGAAAAACAAGGCTTACTTCTTCCCATTCTGAGGTGAAGGATGGCGTTCTTTCAGAGTTCCCTTTCGAACTGTGTTCAGTGGTGGAAGATTCGCTCCAGTTAACTCGCGACGGTTTCTCGGTCGAAGGGTAGGCAATGAGGTCAGAATCCGACTTAGACACATTTTTGGATAAGTGCATGTCAATCAGGGCTTTGGGCAATGACCTGATTCTCCCCAGCGTGCAGGCTCTCTCCACAAAGCCCCCCGTGTTCACAATCCACTGGTCCCCATTCCGGGATCCACTCCTGGTTGTTCTTGTACCGACGATGGTGTGGTTTTCAACTTGGTTGGGTTTTTTGTGAAAAATGGTCCTACTGACCACTTTGGGTTTAATTTTCTTTACCAGAGGTTCTGAGCTGTTTTCTAGGGGAGACTGCTTGAAAGACAGGGGATTCTTGGCCAAAATGATCTCGTCTTGTCCTTCTTTGCGTTCATCTCTTTTTCTGTAGAGATGAAATGGGTTTTCAGGGGACTCACAGGCTGGAGAGGATCCATGGAGAAGGCCTGCAAATTGCCCAGGTTCGTATTCCTTTGGGGGATCGCTGTCCTCCTGTTGAGAGAGGTCATCTGCAAAAGAAAATAAAGAGGTTAAGATATTTGTTTATAAAAAAACCTTAAAGGCCTGATAAAATAGCAGTGCCCTTTTGAACCAGTGCTATCTATATCCAGGCATTTGATTTATTGCTACACAGTGATATTCCCCCTTTATGAAACACCCATGATTCTACTATGCTGCCTATAAAATAAATGTGTGTGTGTGGGTGTACCAAATCTTCCTGGTATACCTTCAGGAGCATTTCAAAGGTATGAATTGGGTATTAACTAAACAATTGCATATCCCCAGGGTGTATTTTTATATTAAAGAACAAAATTGGGTTTTCTTAACATGAAACACCCACATCTTAATCCAGCAATAAGTGAGTCACTGTTCAGGTGGACATTAGGCATGTAAATCAAGTCCATGCACAATGACATCCCTCTGCTTTTCCCCCAGCAAATAAATCCGGAAACAAAATCTTGAAAAGAAGTATTATTAAACATAATTTAAAGTTAATATTGTTACTTTAAATATAAAATTAGGAATTATTCTATACAAATCATATAATTTAGATAAAAAGGATTTGTACAAGCTTAACATAGGCCAACAATGTGATTATATCACTAAAAAGTGAGAGGCTCTTTTATAAGAAATTAATGTTGAGCTGTTAATATAACTCTTTTTCCTTTTTTCTCTGAAATAACATTAGTTTTCTTTGAGTTTCGTCAGGTCTTTGAAAATGTAATTCCAGAGACCAAAGAAAAATGCTAACTTTTATCACTTTATATTTTTTCTAAGATAAATCATAAATGTTCTCTGAAATTTAAAATATAACACGCTTTTTATATGACCTAATTTGTGTTTTAAAGATACTGTATCAAAATCTTGGCCAAAGAACTTAACAAAAAAAGTCAGTTTACTCTTTTGACTGTTCATTTTAATTCATTTAGTTAAATATTTGCTACAAAATTATCCAATAAGCCCATAACCCAATCTTGTGAAAAAACAAAACAAAACAAAACACTGTGTAGCCAATGTGGTAGATAATAACCACAAATCCAAAGCTCACATGCTGACCGGCACTTTAAGTTTCATTTATTTATTTTTTTTAAGATATTTTGTTGATTTTTTACAGAGAGGAAGGGAGAGGGATAGAAAGTTAGAAACATCGATGAGAGAGAGACATTCACCAGCCGCCTCCTGCACGCCCCACACTAGAGTTGTGCCCGCAAGCAAGGTATATGCCCCCGACTGGAATTGAACCTGGGACCTTTCAGTCCGAAGGCCGATGCTCTATCCACTGAGCCAAAATGGTCTCGGCCTGACTGGCACTTTAAAGAAGTTAGTTATTATTACAAATCCCAAACACCTACATTTTTAGAAATTAACAAGTAACATTGAGTAGGTATATCTATTTACTAGGTACTGAATGAGGGATTACATTGAGATCATTTCATTTAAACTCAAATTAACCCTGTGAAATAATTAATAAACATCATGACTTTCGGATAAGAGATATGGCCAGCATAATGAATTCACACAAATCAGCGCCCACAACAGACATTTATCCAGAGGATGCTATGTAGAGACAAATGGACTTTCTTCCATGAAGTTTGGTCCCAGGTCCTTACACCGCTCTTTTCCTCGGAATTGACAGAAGCATGTTTTCTAACCTCACCCTCCTTCCTATTGGACTTCTCCAAACAGAAGATGTCCACTTTCCCAGACCCATCACAACGGTGTCCTGAGATGGAAGAAGGAAGAGTGACAGGAAGAGGGGTCCAAGAGACCACAATCTAAAAGAGAAGTAATTTACACCCATCCAGTACTATTATAATCACTTCATCATCTCACAAAAAAACGATCAAGTGTAGCAACTTTATGTCCTCGTAAAAAAAAACATTTTGTCCTCCCCTGGGGACCCTTTTTAAAGTAGAATAGTGGGCAGGGAGTGAGGCAAGGCAGCTCTGAACTTTCTAAAAGGGTAGTGTTTATATAAGGCCTATTCTCTGCATGTTCTAGAAGTCAAAATGAACACTTGGACAACTTAAACTGCTGCAGTTTCCCCAGACAGTATGTTAAGCGGAGATTCAAACTAAGGTCTATCGCAGTGGTTCTCAACCTTCCTAATGCCGTGACCCTTTAAGACAGCTCCTCATGTGGTGGTGACCCCAACCATAAAATTATTTCCGTTGCTACTTCATAACTGTAATTTTGCTACTGTTATGAACTGTCATGTAAATATCTGATATGCAGGATGTATTTTCATTGTTACAAATTGAACATAAGTAAAGCATAGTGATTAATCACAAAAACAATATGTAGTTATATATTGTGAAATATTTATTTCTAATTACAGATAAATGAAATTTTGTCTTGAATTGTGGTGTAGCATGGGTAACAGTCTTCCTATGACAACAGTAAACTACATTGCTACATTTTGCTACACTGAGGAGCGGTGTGTTGGTTCCTAAGACCATGGGAAATAGGTGTTTTCTGATGGTCTTAGGCGACCCCCATGAAAGGGTCGTTCGACCCCCAAAGGGGTCGTGACCCACAGGTTGAGAACCGCTGGTCTATCGGATTCCCACACCAAATTATCCTGGAAAACATGTCCCTGTTGCGATAAAATAAAAAATCTAGGGTTCAAAGGCAAGCGGGTAGACTTTGTGAGGAAGGATGTAGTTTCTCCTGTTGATGACTATTTCTGGAATGTGGCATAAGAGGACTGAGAGATTTGTTTCCTGCTTCATGGAAGTAACCGTTGCTCAGAGGAAATACGACTTGGCATTCCGTCCCGGTTTATTTTCTCTTTTTCTCCCGTGGCTACTTGGCTCCCCATCGCGCTTCGCAGCAGAAGCGGGTCGGCGTGGGATGACAATAACGGGGGAATAACTGTAAAGGGAGGAGGCATTCGCAAAGTTCAGAACGTTACTTCGCAAGTTGCTGAAGAAGGCCCCGTGGTTTGAGTTTGAAAGGAAACCGGAAAAGAAAGAGATTCTGTAAATATCCGTCAAAATGTTTCCACATTCACGGCAAAGAGAGTGTGCGGGACACAATGCTTCAAGTTGTCTGTGGTTATTATTATTATTATTATTATTATTATTATTATTATTAGGTAACAATCCCCTCCGCGGTTTGACAAAAATGACTCTAATCACCATCCCCAAAATGCTCTATAGCAGCGGTTCTCAACCTGTGGGTCGCGACCCCTTTGGGGGTCGAACAACACTTTCACAGGGGTCGCCTAAGAGCATTGGAAAACACAGATGCGATTCATAACGGTTGCAAGATTACAGTTATGAAGTAGCAACAAAAATAATGTTATGGTTGGGGGTCACCACCACATGAGGAGCTGTATTAATGGGTCCCGGCATTAGAAAGGTTGAGAACCACTGCTCTATATGGTCCAAGTCCTCAGCTCACCAGCAGTCACTTCCCCAAGTAAAAGAGAATTTAGTCAACTTGGAAGATCAGGCTTTTGAGTCACAGTGCTTAGCGTCATGACAGTCGGTAACATTTTTTACAAACATTATACTTGTTTATTTCAGTGGCCAAACTCTCAAGATGACTGTCAGAGGCAAAGAGAAGTTGATCTGAAATCTCCTAAAGCACCTGTTTGGTAGACGGGTTACAGCTAGGACCCCGATCTCCCTGGCTCCTTGCGGCCGTTCCTCCCACAGGGCTCTGGGTGTGGCCAGGCCCCTTGCTTTGGTCAGTGAGACAAGAGCAAGCAAATGTGACAGGAACAGAGAGCCTGGAAAAGCACCTGTGCGGTGGGCCCTGTTCTCTCGCTGCTCTTGGAGCCTTGCATCCTGTGAGCAAGGCCAGGCTGGCCTGCTGGATGAGGAAATGATACATTGTTACAGAGAACCAGAATAATCAACCTATGCTCGGAGAGTTTGGAGTTACATTTCTTACACGCGGGTCCAGAGGAAAATGTTTCTCAAATTCTGGGCCCCAAAATGCAGAAATTTTCCCTATTTATATGTTTTTTACCTTCTTTGTCTCCCAAATATGGGATGTTTCCCGCCCCTTTGCAAGTTCTTAAAGGGCCCCTATGTACTGAGAACTTGAGACCGAAACCAAAGACCTGGCCTGGTGCCAGCACTGATAATTCTGTCCAGGGAAGGTTTAATGGCCTCTCTGAAGTGAGAATGGTCTCATTTTCCTTATTATTTAAGCAAGCAAACATTTACAGAAGTCAAATAGCAAGATTAAAAATGTAAATAGCAGTTTTTATATAAGATGGATGCTTCAACATGATCCAGCTGTTTGAAGTTGTAGGTGTTACTATTTTTCAAGTTACACAGAGACTTACAGACTAGGAGTTGCCACTTGGAAAAGCAGATTGTTACCAGTATACTTAAGTCCCAAGAGGAGGGGGCATGCCATGCCACCAGGGGGCGCACAGGGAGGCACCAGGATTGGGCAGGAGGCAGAATGGGTGAAGGAAAAGGTGGGAAGAGTCTTTATGGTGGTACCTATGGGAGACCATAAGTAGTTTTAGGATTGGCTATTTTGACCCCCGACGTAGGCACTGTCCCTAGTGGTCTGGTGTGTGGTGTTGGTGTGATTAGGGCAGGTGGATAGTGGCTCCCTGTGCGAACCTGAGAAAGGGTGCTTTTGGGATATGACTCTAGATTGGGAGGTTTTTATATAAAAGGCATGTTTGTAGGTGAGTTTTCTATCCCTGAGAATTGGCTAGCCCGAGGAGGGGCCCCAAGATGTCAAAGCATCAAACAAAACAAAACAAATAAAAAGGCACCTGAATATCCCAGCCACCCTCCCTTACCTCAGTCCATAGTCAGCAAAATTCCAGTTGGGTCAAAGTAGTTTCGTCATAAACATTTCTGCCACAAGTAAGTTTGCTGCAGACATTTTTGTTGCAAATATTGAGCCATAGGCAATTTTGCCATAAAAGGTAAAATAACTGGCTGACGGTTTGGTTTCCATTTGGCAAACTTCAAGTATTTTGTCAGTTTGGTGTCATTCTCCATTGATGAAGTTCTCTCAGCACTCCCATTTGTATTTTATGTAAATTCTAGCCCTCATAATGGTCTATGCCAGTGGTTCTCAACCTGTGGGTCGCAACCCCTTTGGGGGTCGAACGACACTTTCACAGGGGTCGCCTAAGACCATCGGAAAACACAGGTATTTACATTATAATTCATAACAATAGCAAAATTACAGTTATGAAGTATGGTTGGGGGCCACCACAACATGAAGAACTGTATTAAAGGGTCGCGGCATTAGAAAGGTTGAGAACCACTGGTCTATATTGTGACGAGTAGACACAGTAGTCTTAAAATACTGGATGACAATGACTACGTATAAAGCCAGATTGCAAAGCTATGAGTACAGCTAGATAACATACCATAATAGAAAATGATAATATATGTTTTTGTAAATCCTTTGGTAAGCACAGTCATCCCACGCACCTGTCAAAAATTTACTGAGCTGTGTATGGCAAATATAAAACAGGCAGTGAATTCACAGGTCTTCCAATGCATTAATGACCAATTCTTTAGTTGGAAACTGATACCACTGTACATTTTTTATTTATTTATTGAATTTGAGAGAGAGGGAGGAGGAGGAGAGAACCATCAATTTTGTTGTTCTATTTATTTATGCATATTCATGAGTTGATTCTTATAAGTGTCCTGACTGGGAATCAAACCCGCAAACTTGGCCTTTCGGGACAACTGTCTAACCAACTGAGTTACCTGGCCGAGGCTGATTCATCTTTTAATAAAGAAAAAAAAAAGTGCAAAGCCAAATGAGAAGACAAATCCATAAGCAAAAAAGAAAAGGAAGGAAGGAAGGAAGGAAGGAAGGAAGGAAGGAAGGAAGGAAGGAAAGAAGGAAAGGAAGAAAAACATATAATGAACAAAAACTTTCAAAGACAATGTATTTTCATTTTTCTCACCAAGTAGTTTTAATTTTGTTATTAATTTTTAAATGTTTTATTTTGTCCTTTAATATCCCTTTTTTCATTTTTTTGTTCTTTTATCTTTTACCACGAATTGTCTTACAGCAAAGCTGTTTACTGTAAAACTACAGGACATGCTTCCAAATATGCGAGTGAGGCCATCCAGAACGGACCAGCCCCAGGCCAGCCAGCCTATGAACCGCAAATGCATGCATGCGCCCAGCCAAGATCAGCTGAAGCTGACCCAAATCAGAACACCCATGAGAATCATGACCTAAACAAACGGCTATCATTTTAAGACATTAAGTTTTGGGTCCGTTTGATATTTAAAGTACATAACTGATTCCGCCTGCATGCCAACTTTTAAAGAAGAATTAATACATTTTTCAAATTCCTATCAGTGTTGTGACGACTGAGGGAAATAATAGAAGTGAAGCAGTTAGAACAAGCCTGTGGCACAGAACACGTTAAGCATATGTTCCTGTTATTATGACAATAATTTTTTAACCTACAGGGTTTTATTTTCACCAAGAAATGCAGTAGTAATTAACTGTATCAGGCACTCAGTACAGATGGGTATTTTGACATGGTAAACATGAGATTTACTCCTTTGTTTCTGTTTTGTCTATTTTTAAAAAGTATACTGTAAATAAGGACAGTTTTACTTCTTCTTTTCCAATTTGGATGCCTTTTACTACTTCTTTTTGTCTGATTGCAATGCTTAATACTTCCAGGACTATATCGAACAGGAGAGGTGAGAGTGGGCATCCCTGTCTTGTTCCTGTTCTTAGGGGAAATGGTTTTAGTTTTTGTCCATTGAGTCTGATGTTAGCTGTGGGTTTATCATATATGGCTTTTATTATGTTGAGGTATGATCCTTCTATTCACACCTTGCTGAGCATTTTTGTCAAGAAAGGTTGTTGGATTTTGTCAAATGCTTCTTCTGCATCAGTTGATGACTATGTGATTTTTATCTCTCAATTGTTTACGTGATGTCTCACGTTTTTTGATTTGCGAATATGGTACCATCCTTGCATATCCAGGATAAATCCTACTTAGTCATGGTGTATGATCTTTCTGACATACTGCTGGATCCGACTGGCTAGGATTTTGTTGAGAATTTTGGCATCTATGTTCATGAGGGATATTGGCCTGTAATTCTGTTTCATTGTGTTGTCTTTATCTGGTTTTGGTATTAGGGTGATGCTGGCTTCATAAAAGGAGCTTGGAAGTGTTCCTTCCTCTTGAATTTTTTGGAATAGTCTGAGGAGGACAAGTTTTAGTTCAAAGGGGAGAAATCACCCAACTTATATACATGCATATAAGTCTATGGACACAGCCAACAGGGGGGTAGGGGCATGAGTGGAAGGTGGGGGGTAATGGGGAATAAGGACACATATGTAATACTTGAATCAATAAAGAAATTAAAAAATAATAATAAATAAAAATAAAAAATAGACTATATTTTGGAAATAATATTTACATTTTCTTACTATTTCTTTAGATGAAACTGAGGAAAAGTGTATAAATTAAACTATTTTTATAACTTGTCTCATTTAATTTCACACTTCTCTTTTGATAAGTGGGTATTTCATGCCAAAGTACAGAACTAAATATGTGTGAATCCCAATCTGATAGTTATTCAAAGCACCATTAGCATTTCAAAGAAAAGTCAGAGCAAGTATCCAGTAGTAAGCAGTCCAGTCTCCGTTCATCCATCTTTGCCCTTGATCTTTATCACCCATACAAATACATGAATAACAATAAAACCCAAAATGTCATGTTAAAATACAAACAAATGATAGAAAACAAGTGATTTCTTCTTCTACTAGAAACTATACCTTCTGAGTACTGGGTCACTGCATTTCTCTTTAGAAAATTTTAAAAAAAAGTCTTCATTTTCAGGGATTCTAGTGCTAATGTTGATATTATGGAAATTCTGAATTCATTTCGCAAATGTGCATAAATGCCTTCTGTGTGCCAGGCACTGTCCTGTGTGTCAACAGCGGCAGAACAATGCCGTGCCCTCAGGATGATGACATTTCAAAGAAGGAAACAATTGCAGGCAAATCAAAAAAATCAAATTTCTGAGGATGGTAGGTTTTATACAGACAATAAAGCAAAGTAATGAAATAGCAATTGTTATTTGCCAGCCCAGGAAAGAAGGTATGGAAATCCTCGGAGGCTATTCTGAAGGCCGGTGTAGCCACAAAAAAGTGGTGAGAGGGTGGTGTATGAGCCAGCAGTCTTCAGAGAGAGGGAGAGAGAGAGAAGTGTAGTTGCAGTCTGGAGCCTGTGGCCTGAGAACCAGAATTGGTGGTGTATGTCGTTCTAGTATGAAGAGCCATGTTTCAGGTTGAGTCCAGGCAGGAAAAAAATTGATGTACCCCTTCAAAGAGTGTCAGGCAGTAAGAGTTCTCCTGTGTTCAGTGTGGGGGCCAGCCTTTTGGTTGTAGTCAGGCCTTCATCTGATTGGATGAGGCCCCCCATATTAGGAAGGTCACTTGGATTTACTCAGTTTATCCATTTAAATCTCATCCAAAAACACCCTCATAGAAATACCTGGAATAATGTTTGACCAAATATTTTGGCACCGTGTGGTCAAGGGAAGTTGATACATAAAATGAACCACCACAGGTGGGTAGGAGGGTTGAAGATGAAGTCAGAGATAAAGGTAGGAGTCAGATTTACATGGTCTGATTGGCACTTTCAAAAGATCACTTGCTATTTCTGATGGCCAGAATATGACAATAATGTATTTTAAGGAATTAATCTTTCCTTGTCCCGTCATAAAAACAATATATATGAAAGTAAAAGAATAAAATGTGGGCACATGGTAGCGCACAGCAACAACACAACCCCACAAAGACAAATGCAAGTGTATCCTCAATAAGGCAGGGATCAAGGAATCCCCGTGGTCCTGGACAATCGGTGGGCATAGCCAAATCACGTGATGATGACTGGGTCCAGAACTAGCCCAACAGTTGTGAGCTGCAACAGTAAAAAGAAAAGAAAAATTTAAGGAGCCCTAACCTGTTTGGCTCAGTGGATAGAGGCCTGTGGACTGAAGG
This sequence comes from Lasiurus borealis, assembly GCA_004026805.1. Taxonomy (NCBI): domain Eukaryota; kingdom Metazoa; phylum Chordata; class Mammalia; order Chiroptera; family Vespertilionidae; genus Lasiurus; species Lasiurus borealis. Next base: position 33,608 of record PVJN01001376.1, on the reverse strand, counting down.
GTCCCAGGTTCTATTCCAGTCAAGGGCATGTACCTTGGTTGCAGTTGATCAATGTTTCTCTCTCATTGATGTTTCTGACTCTCTCTCTCTCTTCCTTTCTGTAAAAGATCAATAAAAAAATTTTTTTTTTAAAGAAAATTTTGCCGAAACCGGTTTGGCTCAGTGGATAGAGTGTTGGCCTGTGGACTGAAAGGTCCCAGGTTCAATTTCGGTCAGGGGCATGTATCCTGGTTGCAGGCACATCCCCAGTGGGGGGGCGTGCAGGAGGTGGCTGATAGATGTCTCTTTCTCTCATCGATGTTTCTAACTCTCTATCCCTGTCCCTTTCTCTCTGTAAAAAATCAATAAAATCTATTTAAAATAATAATAAAAAAAAGAAAATTTTATGGAGCCAGCAAAACACAGGACCCAGAAATTGTGATTAGATTGATTCCAAAAAGAAGAGGGCCCGGAACTCAGCAGGATACTGAGAACAAACCAGCAACACTTGTAAAAATCCTGCAAAAGGACAATGCAAAGCATAAACTCTGACAGATCTCAGAAATATCCCACAAATCCATGCTAGAGACTCGTGCGGAAGAAAAGCTTTCAGGAGCAGAATCCAAACGGAACAGGGGTGAAAACCAGCACAGCTCTCAGAGAGTGAAATGTCTCCTCTAATGAGGAGGCAGGAGTGGCAGGGAAGGCAGAGGTCCGGAGGTGGGGAACCTGGGATGTAATAATAGCAAAATACAGTGTTCACTTGTGAGAGCACCGCTTGGGCGGGCAAGGTTCACGGGACCCCGGAGAATGCCGAGGTTAATGACAGGAGGCCTTTCTGAATTAAGCGGAGAAGTACCCGCACTTCCTAACACTTCACGGTAATAACGAAGGAGAAAGTCCGTGAGCTGCGAAGTGGGGACAGCTGCTGGTGCGCATGCCTGCTCTCCCAGGGAAACCTCTTCTGAATAGCCCATGACCTCTCCTCTCGTGAAATATGGAGAAAAATAATTTTGGGTGAAATTCCATTTAAAGACATTGCAAGAGAAAGAAATGAGACGAATGTCTAACAGCTAATGAAACAAACCAAAAATGTAGCCCCGAAGCAATCCAAAGCTGTAACCTAAAATTCAAAATTACATAAAAGAAATTTTAAAAATGGTCAAAGTTCTGGAAACACAGTCTAAACTATAAGTAGAAGAGCTCAGAAAAGAGGCAGCTGGTCTTTCTTGTTGTTTTGTTGATGGTTTCTTTCCCTGTGCAGAAGCTTTTTATTTTGCTGTAGTCCCATGTGTTTATTTTCTCCTGAGTTTCCATTGCCCTAGGAGCTGTGTTGGTAAGATATTGCTACGAAAAATGTCTGCTATTTTGCTGCGTGAGGCTTCTTCTAGGATTTTTATGATTTCCTGTCTTACATGTAAGCCCTTTAGCCATCTTATTTCTGTGTATGGTGCAAGTTCGTGGTCTAGTTTCATTTTTTTTCCATGTATCTGTCCAATTTCCCCAACACCATTTATTGAAGAGACGGTCTTGACTCCATTGTATGCTCTTGCCTCCTTTGTCAAATATTAATTGAGCATAATGACTTGGGTCGATCTCTGGGTTCTCTGTTCTGTTCCATTGATCTATGTGTCTGTTCTTGTGCTAGTTCCAGGCAGTTTTGAGAAGAGAGGCTGTGTGAGAACATATTTGCCAATGTTATCTCCAATAAGGGCTTAATCTCCAAAATTTGTAGGGAACTCATACAACTTAACTAAAGGAAGATAAACAATCTATTCAAAAAATAGGCACAGGACCTAAATAGACACTTTTCAAAAGAGAACATACAGCCAAAACTGGTTTGCTATGTGGATAGAGCATCAGCCTGCGGACTGAAGGGTTCCAGGTTCCATTCAGGTCAAGGGCATGTATCTTGGTTTCAGGCGCATCCCCAGTGGGAGGTGTGCAGGAGCCAGCTGCTTGATGTATCTCTCTCATCGATGTTTCTGACTCTATATCCCTTTCCCTTCTTCTCTGTGAAAAATCAATAATATATATATATATATATATATATATATATATATGAGAACATATAGAAGGCAGAGAGATTTATGAAAATGATGAAAACATGCTCAAAGTCACTAATCATCTGAGAGATGCAAACCAAAACAACAATGTGGTACCATCTCACACCTGTCAGAATGGCAAACATCAAGAAATCAGCAAACGACAAGTGCTGGTGAGGATGCGGAGAATAAGGAATCCTCTTGCACTGCTGGTGGGAATGCAGACTGGTGCAGCCACTGTGGAGAACAATATGGCGTTTTCTCAAAAAATTAAAATTTGATCCAGTAACCCCACTTCTAGGAATATATCCCAAAAAAACAGAAACATCAATCAGAAAGGATATATGCACCCCTATGTTCATAGCAGCACAATTTATAATAGCTAAGATTTGGAAGCAGCCTAAGTGCCTGTCAGCAGATGAATGGATTAGAAAACTGTGGTACATCTACACAATGGAATACTATGCTGCTTTAAAAAAGGAGTTCTTACTATTTGCAACAGCATGGATGGAACTCGAGAGCATTATGCTAAGCGAAAGAAGCCAGTCAGAAAGAGAAATATCACATGATCTCACTCATTTTGTGGAATATAATAAACAACATAAACTAGTGAACAAAAATAGAACCAGAGCCACAGAAGCATTGAATACACTGTCCAATCTATGAGGGAAGGCATGGGGTGAGGGAATAAGAGATCAACCAAAGGACTTGTATGCATGCATATGAGCATAACCAATGAACACAGATGGGGGATTTGGGAGTGGGGGTCAGGGAGAGGTCAATTGGGAAAAAATGAGACTTATGTAATATTTTAAACATTCAAGAATTTAAATTTTTTAAAAAGAGAAGCTGCTGGTCATTATCTTTGCCCTTCCCCTTTCCCTCCACAAGCAGCTCAGTCTTAGCATTATTAGAGAGAGAAGAGATGACAACTGTGCCTTCCATAGAGAGGGGCGTAGGCAGTGGACCAGAGTAGGGGGCTGGCACTCAAGCAGGGTAATGGTAGCACTCATGTTTGAAGCCAAGCAGGGTTAAGGGGGCAGTAACCCAGTGTGGAGAGTCAGGGCCTAGGAAGGTTAAGAGGAATCCAAGAACAGGGAGTGACCTAGTGCAAAAGGGAGTCAGAAACTGAGCCAGGCGAGAGGGTCTCCTGCAGAGACACAGTCCAGTCAGGGATGTCAAAACCCAAACAGCGTGAGGAAGGTGTTCATATCCAGCAGGAAAGTGTTCCTGCCTTGGGTAGCGTGGCATGAGCTGTCAGAGCCCAACAGGAGAAAGGAGGGTGACCATGTGTGGGGATGGCCTCCCAGAGTCTCAGGAGATGAGTGGAATGTTGGCTCAGAGAGAGAAACTGACCTGAGGCATCAAATCTCAGTGTGAGTGGGAAGGAGGTGGCCGCAGATATGGGAAATAAGTTACTTACACAGGGGTTGGTCAAAGAGGCTATTACATTGAGGTTCAGGGCAGCCAGATTTCTCACTGCTGAAGGGGAATTTTTATAAATACGAGGAAGAAGAAAAGGAGAGTTGCCAGAAGCCAGTTCCAGCATGTCAGCAGGGCTGAATCATCTGGAGATGGCTGAGGGCATTTCCCCAAACCTGAAAAGGATGCATAAAGGATTGCTGGCTGCCAGACAGCGGAGGGCATTTCAACCTACATGTTATTGCCTCCTTCTGGTCAAACACCTGGACAGCTGAAAGTAACTCCTCCAATCTGACAATGGATTCTGTATACTAAACCCTGGCCTTTGGTGTGTATGTCTACCTCGCCTTAAGACAATTTGTGTTAAAAGCAAGGGGTCCTGAGACAAAGGAGAACTTGGTTTCTTTAGCCAAGCTCTTCTGCCCCCCACCCCCAAATGCCTTTCAAAATTATGTTTCATCTCTGGACTCTTGATTAATTTGCACACAGCACCTTCTCCAGATCCTGAACCCTTCGAGATGCTGAGAAACACACACCGACATTATAGAGTGAACTTTGTGATATTAGATTGGAATTGGAGATATCAAGATAGAGATAGAGGTATATATATATATATATGTATTTACGTGTGCTAATGTGTGTGTGTGTGTGTGTGTGTGTGTGTGTGTGTGTGTGTGTTGTCCTATAGGGCTGGGCCCCCTGCCTAAACCCCCTCCCTTTTCTGGGAGGGGCCACAGGTGTGCCAGCAATGTCCCAACTTCCCTGACCACCACCCAAATGGACCAATGAAGCTCCAGGAACACAGCGAGGGTCCTAATAAGGCTAAACCACAGAAAGACCCTAATTCAAGTGACCAATCTCTGTAACCCTTGTCACTTTCCTAAGTCCCCTAATTATCCTATCCCATATAACTCATTGTTCCCGCCCTGCTAGCTCTCTCCCCTCACTGCTGCGCCAGAAAGAGGCTGGGAGCCAAACCCGGGTTTGAATAAAGACTCTTTGCTTTTGCATCGGAAAAGGCTCCTTAGTGGTGGATTATTGGGGACCCCGAACTCTGGGCATAACATGTGTATTACTATCTCCTAAGAGGATCTGGAAATTGACACCACAATAGCAATAAGTAAAGCCCAGATTTTGGTTTCTAAATATACTTTTCACTAAAAGAAACAGAGACCCATTGGGTAATGACTAATATCAGGGCCAGGGTGGGGCAAGTGCAAGGTGAGCCTGGAACACCTTGTGCCAGGAAACAAGGCAGAGCTCAAGGAATGTTGAGGCCCGTCAGGAGAATAGAGCAGCCAGTAGAGTAGCCAGCTTGAATTGGCTCCACTCATTAAACTGAGGAACTGTAGGACCAAAATAAATAAGTGTATGTAATAGATTATAACTCCTTGAATAAAATAGAAAAACATGAGCCCATTAGGAACGGGGAATTTCCTCTCCTATATATTCCTTATGATTTCATCCTGAGTCTCTAATTAGATGCGGATTAACCTTCTTATTCCATCCTTCACACCTCTTCATGTCTTCCATCGTTTTTGCTTCTTTGGCCCTCTGTGCTAATATGTTAGATAATTTCTTCAAATTAATTTTTCAATTCCCCAATTCTCTTTACAACTCTGTCCCATCTTCTGTTTATCTGTTTATGTAGAAATTAAAAAATAATTTCAAGCATTATATTTTTCACATCTATAAATGACATTTATTTTTCAAACATGCCTATTACTTACTGACAGCCCTTGTTTTGACTCATCTTTTTTTAATCACCTTAAACACTTTGTTTTCTATTTTCACTAACAATATCTATGGTCACTGGGGACTATCTATGTCTTTGTTAGTTTTGCTGGTACTTATAGTGGTTTACTTTCCCCTAGTGATTAGAAATGATTTATTGTCACTCCATTAGTTGATCTTAATCTATGGAAGCTTGTCAGTCTGAGCAGAGAAAGTTTCTTCCACAGAAGATTTATGTTTATATTCCCTGAAGAGTCTTGATGTAGCCTTCCAACCTTTTCACTTAACCAAGGTACAGTGTCTCAATAGCTCTGCTATTACTGACATCTGTACTCGGTGCAACGTGGACTCACTTGTCTTCTAACACACTTTCTTAGAGAGTCAAGGTTGTTAGAGTAGGCAATGTCTCAGAAAACATGCCCCATTGTTTTCCTGAATAAAGATCTCTCAGTCTGCCATAATACTTTGCAGCAAAATATTTTTATTGTTCAAATGTATATTCATAATGGATCCATGTTTTAAAAAAACAGTTTATTAGGGCTCAAAAGTTTTAAATATGCCTCTTTAACTAATTTATACCGTACTAAATCAGTAGAGTTAATAATGAGTTGCTTTACGTGCATGTTAGTATTGTGTAATGTTTGATGCAATATACACATCAATAAATTACCTTGAGAATTATGTAAATGAAGAACATGCTTGCTATGGACTCCAATAAGGCAAATAATTTTTTAATAAGATCCCTCTAAAACGTATATTTATAAAGAACACAAAAGAATTCATGGAGGCTTCATAATTTTTAGAGCATTCCAACTATTATGATATTCAGGGAAAAGGGTAATATGCAAATTAATCATAGAGTATGTTTTGTATTTAAATTCTAGATCAACTAAAGAGAAGAAGGAGCTAAATTTTCAGAACATATACTGTCAACATGATTCAACAGGCTTTTCAAGAAGTGCTGAGTATTATCAGAAAATTTTGGGAGAAATGCTGCTTTTTTTTCATTTATAATGTAAATTATATGAACTTATTGTAGTCTACTTATCTGCCTTGCTTTCATAGTCATGGAGCTCATGAGCTCTGCATAGTATGTCCATTTCTATCCAAATAGTAAGGATGTCTTTCCAGCTCACCTACACATTGATATGGAAGTGAAAGTCAAACAGATAATGTTAGTCACTGAGGCAACTATATAGAATTTATACCCCCTTAATTCCCCAAGGTAAAAAATCAATGAAAGTTTCTAAAAATGCATAAAATGAATTCAAGTAAATGCAAACTCCCTGGAAAAGATTTTACTTCAAAAATTACAAAGGCTAAGATTCCACACTAGGTGAAGAAAGAGAAGGAACATTTATTGTGTGCCTTCTATGTTCAATGTCATTCTATCACATTTAATCCTCCTATAAGTCTCTCTCTCATCTATGGGTTCACTTTCCATGATCTGGAGAATTCCAGAAATAAACAATTCTTAAGTTTTAAATTGGGTACTGCTCTGAGCAGCTTGATGAAATTTGGGGCCACCCTATTTCATTCCACCCAGGTTGTGGATCACCCCACTGTCCAGTCTATCAATGTTGTATAAACTACCTACCCTTTAATCTCTTAGACGCCATCTTGGTTATCAGATTAACTTTCAGGAGCCTTCAGTGCTTGTACTTAGTGATGGCCCCAAAGCACAAGAGTAGTGATGGACATACACCAAAGCAAGCCATAAAGTGCTTCCTTTAAGTGAAAAGGTATACGTTCTTGACTTAATAAGGAAAGGAAGCTGAAACCGGTTAGGCTCGGTGGATAGAGTATCAGCCTGTGGACTGAAAGGTCCCAGTTTAGATTCCGGTCAGGGGCATGTATCTTGCTTGTGGGCACATCCCCAGTAGGGGGCGTGCAAGAGGCAGCTGATCGATGTCTCTCTCTCTCATCGATGTTTCTAACTCTCTATCCCTCTTCCTTCCTCTCTGTAAAAAAATCAATAAAATATATTTTTTTAAAAATAAGGAAAGGGCCGAGACTGGTTTGGCTCAGTGGATAGAGTGTTGGCTCGCAGACTAAAAGGTCCCGAGTTTGATTCCGGTTGGGGGCATGTACCTTGCTTGCAGGCACATCTCCACAGTGGGCCTTCAGGAAGCGGCTGATCGATGTTTCTCTCTCATCAATGTTTCTAACTCTCTATCCCTCTTTCTTCCTCTCTGTAAAAAAATCAATAAAATATATTTTTTTAAATAAGGAAAGGGAAAAAAAACATAAGCTGAGATTGCTAAGATCTAGAGTAAGAATGAATCACTTATCTGCAAAATTGCATAATTTATAAATAAAACTCTATCATAGGTATGTTTGTATAGAAGAAAACATAGCATAGGACTACGTGTGGTTTTAAGTTTCCATTGGTGGTCTTGGAACATACCCCTATGAATCATCGGGGACTAGTATATTATGACCTTTAAAAGGAAAAGGAATCACATAGCTAATACTAGTAGATACAGGAGCCAGGATAGGACAAAAATGTGGCCATTCCAAAGCCTGCTTTTTTCTGCTCCATTCAAGGCTTTGTGCTTATGGCTTACCGCAGAACGTTCTATGGCATCAGCCCAATGTGCAGTGCCCTGCACTGTGCTCTCTGTGTATCACTGGAGTTTGAAAACCACCCAGTGTGTTCTTTTTCAGGCACCAGCAGTGACCTTCGGGTAATTTTTTTTATTATTATACAATTAGCCCAAAGGTCATTGCTATGCTTGGATTCTGTGTGACATTGGATGCGGCAATAAAATCCCCTCCCCTAAACAATTTCAGACCAGCAGCTGTCTTTCAGAAAACGCATCCAGGTGAAGTCTGTTGTTTTCTGCCCTATTAGCCCTGCACTCCGCCAAACTCGGCATTTAATGCCGAAGCCAGAGGATGGCTGGCGTTCTGGCAGCTCCTGGGCCAGAGCAGACCATGCTGTCTGGCTCGGATTTCACACATTTATAATCTTTTTCTCCCGCTCCCTTTACTCCGTACCGGAGAGGGGCTGTGGGCCAATTCCCCCACCGTTTACAGCAAATCCCAAGGCCCCGTCGTTTCCAGCTGCTGAACCGCCCGGGCAGACCGTATTACTGAATTATTGTATCTCTTCTGGTAGAGCGCCTGATCGGCCTTGGCACGGGCTGCGCATTGAAAGGGGCTCCTGTTGCAAGAGGAGGAAGCTGAGCGGCATTCACCCTGCCCACACGCCTTCCCTCTGTTCCCCTCCACCACTGGCTTCTTTGTCTCCCCCGGAGAAGCCAAGTTCAGAGGGGCAGTTTCTCATCTATCTCTGAACCCCCGAGGGAGCGAGGGATTTCAAAGGGAGTCCTGTGCTCGGAGTAATTCCCAGAGTCTAGAGCCAGATGAATAAATGGCCTATAGTGAATAAACGACACTGGGAACCAAGAGGTTTTGTTTTTCCCTTCCCCAAATGTATTTCTTTGTAAGAGTGTGGTCACTGGATCCACGTATTTTCCCCAAACAGAAGATTCTGTATTGGGGGAAGAGGGGAAAGAACCCCATTAACTCAAGTCTATTGTTTTCAAGCGTGTTGGTCCTTTGGTTTTTAACATTTTTAAAAAATGTATTTTATTAATATTTTACAGGAAGGAAAGGAGAGGGATAGAGAGCTAGAAACATTGATCAGCTGCCTCCTGCACAGTCCCTACTGGGTAAGTGGCTACAATCAAGGTGCATGCCCTTGACCGGAATCGAACCTGGGACCCTTGAGTCCGCAGGCCAATGCTCTATCCACTGAGCCAAACTGGTTAGGGCGGTTTTAACATTTTGAAAACACCTTCTGTTTTATTTATTCTCCCAACAGATTAGAAACTCGAAATGAACTGCTCTGGAGAAATGGCACAAACAAACACAAAATACCCCAAGGTCATTGCTGGTACCTAAAAACAAAAATCAAAACAAAACAAAACCCACACTGGGTTGTTTTATTTGAAGAGCATATGTAATCTATACTCTTAAAAAAAAAGTAATTTTACAATATAAAAAGGATGAAAATTATGTTTAATTACTTTAAAATGAATAACCACTGTGATTCAATTTTCAAAAGATCTATCCTACATGTGAACTCAAAGTCACCCAAACATCCTCAAGAAAAGCTCTGGGAAAGCAATGCCTTCAGATGCAGCCTGTACATTCTCTATTCCTCTAAGTAACAAGCCGCCCGGATTTTTGTCACACGTATCCCGAGAGATGTCTCATTTCCAAAGAACAGGAGAGTCATCAAAAGCATGATCCTATGAACAAGAAAATATACGGAAATGTAAAAGATACATTATATCTGGCGAGTTATGTTTCAAATCAACATGCTGTTGCTATGGTAAGAAATATGTCATGTGAAATAAAAATCCCCTATAAGGGTTCGGTGCCATAGCCATGGCAACGCCGAGGTGATGATTCTAGTACCGCTCAACTCTGCTAGTGTTTCCATAGGATCCAGACAGAGGAACAAGATGTGCTTTTCATGTATGTAAAATGACCCGAAAACCCCATCACTTATTGCTATATTTTTAAGATATTTTTTATATATATTTTATTGAGTTTTTGCAGAGAGGAAGGGAGAGGGATAGAAAGTCAGAAACATCGATGAGAAAGAGACATCGATCAGTAACCTCCTGCACGCCCACAGTGGAGAGTTGCCCGCAAGCAAGGTACATGCCCCCAACCGGAATCGAACCCGGGACCTTTCAGTCCGCAGGCTGTCGCTCTATCCACTGAGCCAAACCGGTCTCGGCTTATTGCTCTCTTTCACATAATCCCTGGACTGGCTCAAGAAGACACTGCGGAAACAGAAGCCAGGTCGCCTAAGCGGAGGGTGTGTGTGTCTGGGTTTCTCCAGGCTATGGAGGCAGGAGAGATCCGCTTTAGCTAAGTGCTGAGCAAATGGCATGTTCATGGAACAAAACGCCTCCCAGCATTTCTCAGGTCAGGGGGGCACCATGTCATTTTCCAGGGATAGGGAAAAATAAAATGCAATCAAAGGGCAATTTCTCCCACTCTCCCGCAGAAAAAGAAAATGTCACTTAAAGGGAAAGTGGACAGCAGTGTTCCTTCTCTGCAGAAGAGGAACTGGTACTCATTTCTTTCCTAGGCTCTTCGATCCACTCCGAATGGGCTTCTGGTATCATATTCCTCCACTGAAATGTCCCTTATCACTGTCAGCAAAATCTCCACATGGCTGAAATAAACATTCCTTCTTCCCTATCCTGCTTGATCTGCCAGCTATACAATTAATACAGGTTATCTCCTCACTCTCCACCCCTCCTGTCTGTATGAAACACACTGAGGTATCGCTGAGCTCCCAAGATACCACACTCTTCCTCTCCATGGCTCCTTCCTCTCCTCTCCCCCTTCCTCTCACCTCCAAGCCTCATTTAGAAGCCCCCCACGCGGGACCTCTCCCTCCTTTGTTTACATTTATTCTCTTGGTGAGTTCATTCAGTCTCAGGGCTCACTGTATCATCTAAACAACCACAGCGCCCACATTTCTGTTTCCAATCTGCCTTCCCCCCTGAACTCCAGCCTTGCATATCCAGATGCCTTAGAGCAGTGGTTCTCAACCTTCCTAAGGCCGAGACCCTTTAAGACAGCTCCTCATGGGGTGGTGACCCCCAACCATAAAATTATTTCCGTTGCTACTTCATCACTGTAATCTTGCTACTGTTATGAACTGTAATGTGAATATCTGATATTCAGGATGTATTTTCGTTGTTACAAATTGAACATAATTAAAGCATAGTCATTAATCACAAAAACAATATGTAATTGTATATTGTGAGATATTTATTTCTAATTACAAATAAATGAAATTTTGTCTTGAATCGTGGTGTAGCATGGGTAACAGTCTTCATAGGACAACAGTAAACTACATTGCTACACTTTGCTACACCGAAGAGCAGTGTGTTGGTTCCTAAGACCATGGGAAATAGGTGTTTTCCAAAGGTCTTAGGCGACCCACAGGTTGAGAACCGCTGCCTGAGAGTCATCTCACACCTCATACCCAATCATGCAGTGACTCCTGGTGGCTTTATCTTTAAAATATACCTACAACCTGTCTGTTTCTCTCCCACTGTCTTTCCCCTGGGTCACTACAATAGTCGCCTAACTGGTTTCCCAGTTTCTCCCCTTGCACCTCTTGATATGATTCTCAATGTGGAAGCCAGAGCAATCTTAGTAAAACTGAATCAAACGGTATCATCCCTCTGTTCAGAACTCTCCACTGGAACCTCAGTCCACGCTGGGTTGAATCTAATACCCTCACAATTGTCTAGGAGGCTGTACATGATCTGGATTTTATGCACACTCTCCCCCAGTTCTGTGACCTCAGCCCCAGACCTCTCCTTTTTCCTTACAGCAAGCTGTCCTGCATCCGGGCCATTTCTCCAGAGCATCAGGCATTCTTCTGCATGGCTACCCCTGAGCTTGTAGTTCCCGCTCCCGGGACTGTCTTCCCCTAAGAAGTCATATGGCTGCCCGCTCTGTACCCCCTTTCACTATCTGTCACTAGTGAGACCTTATTTCATTGTTTTCTTAATGAGGCCTCCAGAGATCACCCTATTTAAAACGGCAACCACCAATCTTATACCCCTCCCCTGCTTTATATTTTTTGCATCTACTTAGCAATATAGAAAATGTATATTTCACCTTTTAATGCTGTTCTCACTCCCCCAACTACATTCCAGGAAAATGGAGAATTTATTTATTTTTTATTTTTTTTTATTTTTTACTGCTTTATCCAGAGATTAGAACAAAGCCTGGGACATAGTAGGCAATCAATAAGTATTCTTTGAATGAAATAAACATTAGCACATAAAGAAAAATTCTAGAGTAATATTCACTTAAATGTTAACAGTGGTTAACAATAAAACTATTTAGAAAGAAAAAATATTTTCTGTTTGTAAAATGATATATATTCATTATAAATATTAGTGAAAATAGAGGAGAAAGATACCCATAATTCCAAGCTAGCAATGATGATTAACATTTATGTATATATGTGCATATATATCTTTCTTCTTTTAAAAAATATTTTTTTATTGATTTCAGAGAGAAAGGGAGAGGAAGAAAGAAAGAAAGAAACAAACATCATTGATGAAAGAGAATCATTGATCGGCTGCCTCCTGCATGCCCCACACAGCAGATCAAGACTGCAACCCGGGCATATGCCCTGACCAGGAATTGAACCATGACCTTCTGGTTCATAGGTCAACACTAAACCAACATGCTGGCTGGGTTATTGTATTTTTTCTATGCACATATAAGTTCCTGCAATAAAAATGTAATTTCTGCATGTATTTTTTGAAAATTTTTAAAATTAAATATCACCTAAACAATGAGAACGTGTTTATTTTAATGGCTCTAGAGCAGCGAGTTCTCAACCTGTAGGTCGAGACCCCTTTGGGAGTCGAACAACACTTTCACAGGGGTCGCCTAAGACCATTGGAAAATACACATACGATTCATAACAGTTGCAAAATTACAGTTATGAAGTAGTAACAAAAATAATTTCATGATTGGGGGTCACCACAACATGAGGAACTGTATTAAAGGGTTGTGGCATTAGAAAGGTTGAGAACCACTGCTCTAGAGTATTAATCTTTGACATATTCAAATTACTAATATATTTTATCTTATTTCTTTTTTAGAGTACATTTTGGTCTTTTACAATGATTTGGAGGGTGGTATATGTATGTGTTCTATTATTCATTACTTTTATGTTACAAAACTCACCCTCAGATCAATTTCCTCCTTTTATCAAGAGTATTTTTGATTTCTCTTTTTATAAGTTAATAGTTTATATTTACTGAGTGCCTATAGGTGCTAAGTATTTATATGCAGTATCTGGTTTTACTCCAATACGACTCTGGGGTATTATGGTATTCTCATAAAAGGTATTAGGGAATCCTGAAAATGTTAAGTGACTCCCCAAGGTTACGCAGCCACTAATTGTTGGGGAGGCATATGAGCCCGGCAATGATGCTCTTGACTGCTAAATTATTTTGCATTCCTAAACTGAGAAAATTAGCATACTCATCTCACTTCCCTAAACTCTTCCACCCTTCCCAATTTATAATAAAATAACCTGGGGTTTTAGATAAAGTCTATTCTGTATTTGTCTTCTCAAAAATGTTAACATTTACATTCATTTATTCTCAAACCGTATTGAGAATAACTATTTGAAAATATGTTCTACTTATTACAAGTTTCATTTTACACCCCACAGTCATTTATACTGATATTTTCTTTGCCCATACTTGAGATTTTTATTATTCAGCCCTTAACCAATTGAAGTGTATCTTTGAGCAATTCTTTCAAAAGGGTTGGCTGTTTTCTACTGTACATATCTGATAATGACCTGCTTCCTATGATATTGCATACCTTGGCCAGGGACATAATTCTTGAATCTGGGGTCCCAACCCATTTCTCTAAAAATGCTTAGATTGTTTTCCCGGTGCTTTGAGTTGAGGAGTGTCTGACATTAGATTAAGTTTTATTCCTTTGTAGGCAACTTGTTTTGGTTTGGTCATGTCTTATCTAGATCCTTACAGGATTTTTTTCTTATCCCTGAAATTAATGAAATTTCAAAGTTTCAAGTATAACTTTGCTTATTTTAGAAATTTTACCTATATTCAGCAAATCGTCTGTGATTTATTATTCAAGACTTCAGCTCAGGGAAATTTTTCTTCAATTTTCTCTTTTATTGATGCCTTTTAAAAATTGTTATGCTCTTACTTCTGACATTCCTATACCCTATGTTTCATATCATAATTTTTCTTCTTCTATACATGTCTTCTATCTACCGAATATGTTATCTTTTACTTCATTAACTTGGGATTCTCATGACGCATGCATTTTCACCTCCATTATAGTTTTGAATTTGACGTGAATATTATTCAGCTGAAGCCTTTTTGATTCTATAACTTTGACTCTTAATAACTGCTTCTTCTGCCTTCACACAGCATTAGTCAGCTGAATACTGTTGAGATCTGTTTTGATGTTAGTGGTTTAGAAAACTCCTTTTTCTTAAGAGTAATTTTATGTTATAACATGGCGCTGTTTTGGTTCTTCAGAGAAAGCTTCTTTTTATTTTTTATTTTTTCCATTTTTTATTAATTTATTACATATGTACATATACCCCCATTGCCCCGCCCCCACTCTACTCCTATACATGCCCTCTTTTAAAATATATTTTTATTGATTTCAGAGAGGAAGGGAGCACGCAAGAGAGAGAAACATCAATGGCAATGGTGAAAAAGAATCATGACCAGCTGCCTCTTGCATGCCCCCTTCTGGGGATTAAGGCCACAACCTAGGCATGTGCCTCGACCTGGAATCAAACCATGACCTCCTGGTTGACACTCAACCACTGAGCAACACTGGCCAGGCCAAAATAAACTTCCGGTTTTGAGGTGCCCTTTAATATATCCTGTTATTTTGTTTCTTGCTCACTCTTGCAGAGGAAGATTTGGCTTGTTTACTTTGGAGAATTGGGATGAGTTATTTCAGGGACTGAGGGAGTTATTCTTTCTAGCTTTAGGTTCTAAAAAGTGTTTTATATCTATGCTGTCCAACATGAAGGGAAAGGGAGAGAGAAATGGATAGGTAAATGGAGAGGGAGGGTGGGAAAGCTTAGGTGAACGGCGGGTCTGCCCTCCTGCACAGTTCAGGGGCCTTCATTCCCATAGCACAAACGTGCCTCCTGCAGTTGTGCATGGTGCCCTGTTCACTGAAGTTTTATTTATTTTTTATAGTTTTTATCTTGCAGCTTTCACTTCTTTTTTTAAAAAATATATTATATTGATTTTTTACAGAGAGGAAGGGAGAGACATAGAAAGTCAGAAACATCGATGAGAGAGAGATATCAATCAATCAGCCGCCTCCTGCACGCCCCACAGTGGAGATGTGCCCGCAAGCAAGGTACATGCCCCCAACCGGAATCGAACCTGGGGCCTTTCAGTCCGCAAGCCGATGCTCCATCCACTGAGCCAAACCGGTCTCGGCTGACGTTTTATTTTTTAATCTAGAGCAGGGCTGTCTGATAGAATTTCCTGTGATGACAGAAATGTTCTCTATCTGTGTGTGCCTCATCCAATATGGTAGCTGCTAGTAGCCACATATGACTGTTATGCATTTGAGATGGAGTTGGTGCAAACCAAGAATTAAATTTCCCATTTTATTTTATTTTATTTTAAATAATCTCATGTGGTAGTGGGGTAGGGGGGAACAACTCCAGAGCAGCGGTTTTCAAAGTGAGGCTCCTAGACCAGCAGCATCAGCATCTTATTAGGAAGCTTCTTAGGAATGCACATTCCCAGGCCCCTTCTAGAACATTGGTGGGGAGGGGTCTACAATCTATGTTTGAACAAACCCACCACATGATTCTGCTATAAGAACTGGGAACCAATAATCTACTGATCACAAGTTAGGAGAGGAGCAGAACTAACAGCAGTCGCAAGAGGGAGTTTTCTCTCTGTCCCAGTGTTTCTCTCCTGTGTCTGAGGTTAGCAGCCAGGAGTTAACTAGGGCAGTGTCCTCATTCTTTATCTGTCACCGTTGTCCTCATTAGGAACTAACTGTGACAATGAGTCCCCTAAGCCTGTTGCCTGATCCTTGCTTCTCGGGGGCACTTGGGAGAATCAAAAAAGTACCTCCTCACTGCATCCACGGATGTTTTTGATTCTTGCCCTGAACTTTCTAAATCTTCTTCATTTTACTACCTTAGGGAGTTGTTGCTTCTCATATAGGAGATCATGTATCTTGTATGTCTTCTATTTTATTCACTTTCCTTTTTAGTTTGCACAAACGCTTGAATTACTGGCATGTAGGTGTCACACATGAGCAATCTGCCATGCTGATATAGGTCTACCCCTCCTTATTTTATATCTGTTGGTCATTGCTGAACTGACACAGAATGAGATGAACCAGAGAAATGCATTCTTGCTCCCCCTGTTCCTCCCCAAAATCCTTTGTATCCTTCATATTACCTTACTTTTTCATATACAGTAGTACCTCGAGATACGAGTTTAATTCGTTCCATAACCTTGAGGCGTGGGAAACTGTGAGATGCTCGAGTCGCGGTAAACTGGTGGGTCATGTGCAGCCGGCTAATCCACGCGATTACTCCTATCTCAAATGTTGCTCGTATTTCAAAGCAAAAGTCGCTCGCTTGACGGCTCATATCTCAAAAATCTCGTATGTTAGGGCACTTGTATCTCGAGGTACCACTGTAATTCTATAGTGATCTTTCAAATGTACCATCTCATTTAATCTCCCAAATGTTCCTCTGATGTGGTTTTATTATTCCAGTTTTACAGATAAGGAAACAGAAGCTTTGATAGTTTTAATTATCTAGACAATAGCAATGAATAGAGTCTCTACTTTGCAAGGGTTCCTCAGATGCAGAAAGTGATGGGTAATACTTACCGGATTTTTATTATGGATCCAGCATGGTATTAAGAGCTTCATATCTATTATCTTGTTCAACCTTATGAGAATATTATGAGATCTGTGCTATCATTATTTCTCTCTAAAGATAACAGGCAAACCTGGAGAGGTCGAATAATTTGTTCATCTTATCCAACCAGTCAGTAAAACTGCCAACTTTCAGGCCTGGTCCATCTCACTTTACAGCTTGTGCCCTTACTGACTATCCTATACTGTTTTCTTATCCTGGAGAGTAATCAGAGGGTTTCTTCATATCTCATCCTTTGTCACACAGGGGGCTATTTTATTATTTATTTCCTATATGACGACCAAGTTCAGAGTTATGTGTTTAGTAATTTAGAGAAACACATTCATCTGTTGTAATCTTTGGCTTATTTTCTGTTATTCTGTCTGGAATCCTTAACGCAATGCAAGTCCTGACTTCCACCTTCCATTCATTCTAATTATGTACTGCATGCTTTGTTGCATGTTAGCCACTATGCTGGGTGCTGTATTCCCAATGTTGCATAGTAGTAACCCTGACCAGAGGCTGGGGAGTGGTCTGACTAATGCTAAACTCTCCTGCTCATCTGCCTTTCTCACCATTACTGTTGACGGACTCATTCGAAACGTCGCTAGCACTTTAAAGAAAGTATCATCAAAAAGTATTTGCAACAAACAGGCAGTTTGAGGTCACCTATGAATAACTCTGTGGCTTCGAAGCTGCAAATTTAAAACAGACAATTCCATCCCCAAATTGCTGACATTCAGACATGTACGTTTATGGAGGACAAGTGTCAACCCTTGCTGTCCACACCAGTTTGATAGGAATGATTCAGAAACAAAAGAACTGACCAAACTATGAATTTCCCATACAGTGCACTTTTCCATAGTCACCATCAAAGGGATACCGCCTCATTGTACAGAAAAACACTTTTATCCCCAGTATTTATTTTCTCCCTTGACTCTCAGCATCAGTCAGTTCTACTTTAATTCCTCTCATAAGATTGTACTCAAATACCTTACATTTTTATAGAATTTTTTTCTACAAAATAGAAAAAATAAGGTGTTCATTTATAATATCTAATTAAATATAATATTCAATACAATCTGTGCTGTAGATACTCTTTCACCCATTTATCATGATGAAAATGAAGATTATTTTGGCTGCTCATCCATCTATCCATCCATCCACCCATCCATCCAATCTTTCAACAAATGCATGTATTATACCAAGGCACTGCAGTAACAAAAATTAATCAAATGAGGTCCACCCTGTTGAGGAGATTATAGCCAGGAAATATGCAATATATTGTCACATGTGCACTACTAAAGAAGTTTAGTGGGCTTCAGAGGAAGAATAAACTCTGAAAAAAAAGATTGAGCCTTGGGGGATGGGTAGGACTTAGAGATATAGAAATGAGTGACAGATATTGCAAGCAGAGAAAACATAAGCAAAGACATAGAGAAAGGAAATTCCAGATGTCATGGGAAAACTGAGTAGCTACAAAGGTAGGTTATAATGTTTAGGGGTTTAAGTAATCTAAGCAAAGTAATCAGTGGAAATAGAACGCAAACCCGGGTTCCCTTACTCTGAGGTTAGAAATCTTTCTATCAGCATCCAGCACCTCCCTGGTATTCTCTTTCAAACTTACTAACCCAATAAAGCTCATTAAAACTGAACAATAGGTATGGGAATATGTTTAAAAACTGGACTTGGTTTATAAGTGCAAATTTCAACAGTTATGAGAGTCAAGGGCATGCATGGATTCATTCATGACAAAAAGAAAAGATGCTGCAATACCCAAATATTTTATATTTTAATTATCTTTTCCATTGGAAAATTTCTTTTGAAACAATAAGCTCTGTTTTAGGCATAAAAATCTAGCTTGGGGAGGAGAATGAGATTTGTACACATTACAGATTCATTGTGCATAAAATCACCGTGTCATTGGTTGTTATGTAATGGCTTGCTAAAAAGTATTAAAAATACACAAATGAGTAGAATTTTAATATTACACAAATGAGCAGAATTTTCATATTACTTTAAAATCAGCTTCAGATTAAAAATAAAATCCCCAAGTTACTTATAAAAACAAATCCTCTGATTCTTGTCTGAAAAATAACTTCTAATGAACAGATAATACCTTTGCAATTTGAATTTATGAGATGTTTATTTGTCAGTGGGGCAGTTAATTATGACTATGCAGTGTTTGGTTGATATCAAACAAATTCATTTTCCTGTTTTAAATATTATTTTCATGGCTGAATTTACTTAGGGAAAATTATCTACAGTTTGGAGATAAAAGAGAAGCATAAATTGAGCAAATTATGGCATTCATAATTAAATGCTTTTGGTATGCAGTCTCCAACACTGCTAAAGAAATCTATCACTCCAACAAAATATTTAATATATTTAGCATAAAATTGCATTCAACAAACCCTTAGGAATTTTATTAACTTATTTGGGACGAAATCAGCAAATATTTTCTTGTCAAGAGTTTTCTTTTAAATTCAAAAGCTTTGGTCATGACTTTTAAAATCATATTTTACATGGTCTATACCAGGGTGGACTCGATAACCTGATAGACCAGTGTTTCATTTGAGAAATATGGAGACATTTCAGATGAGAACTTTGTGGCATTAAATCAAAGGGTAATACATAGTAAAATTTTCAGAAGACATAGCTTCAATATTCAAACAGGTAATAAATAATTAAGTGCTTCAATTAATAGAGAATTGGAATAAAAGTGAGATAAAGCTAGATAGAACTTGAAAAAAAGCCCAATTATGTTGATCAATTCCAATTTAAAATATAACTTTAAAATTAAGTGATTTTTTTAACTTCTCTCTTACTTGGTCAGTATCTTAGGCCAGCTGATATTACATACTGAATATTTCTTTTTAAAAAATATATATATTTCATTGATTTTTTACAGAGAGGAAGGGAGAGGGATAGGAAGTCAGAAACATGGATGAGATAGAGACATCGATCAGCCGCCTCCTGCACGCCCCCTACTGGAGTTGTGGCCGCAAGCAAGGTACATGCCCCCAGGCGGAATCAAACCTGGGACCTTTCAGTCCACAGGCCGATGCTCTATCCACTGAGCCAAACCGGTCTCGGCCATACTAAATATTTCTAAACTCCAATAATCCCACTCTCCTACTCATGATTAACTCCTTATTATTGAAGACTCAGCTTAAATGTTACCTGTTCAGCAAGGCCTACTGTGATCCCTAGTCTAAAGTAATCAAACTCTCCAGCTAGCCCTCACCCCACCTACCCCTCACTGCCTCCTATTTCTCTTGTCAGTTACTCACTAATGCATGCTCTTCTTACTTTCTCAAGATTACTAACCTTTTTCTTGCTTACTGTTTGTTTCCTCCATGTGCCCCAACTAGAATGTAGCTTAATGGGGGAAGTGACATGGTTAGTAATGATATCTACTGAGTCCCTAGTACATCAACTCTAAGGTAATAAATTGGAGGAGGGGTGTCTGGTAAGAACTTGAAATAATACCTAAATAATCCATTGTACTAATTCAGACTCTTATCTTGCCTAGGCAACTATAAGAGTTCCTGAGCAACCAAGATGGCGGCATAGGTGAACACCTAAACTGCTGCCTCGCACAACAATTTCAAAACTACAGCTAAAAAACAGAATGAACATCATCCAGAACCACAGAAAAGTTGGCTGAGTGGAAATTCTACAACTAGAAAGAAAGAGAGGGGCACACAGAGACTCAGAGGAGCTGCAAAAAGCTGAGGTATGGAGTCACGCACACAGAGAGTAATTACTGCTGAGTGTGCCGCTGGCTTCCCCTAGTGAGAGGAAGACAGAACCTCCTGAATGCTTTGAACTCCAGTTCCAACTGCACTGAACCCCAGTTTCGGGTGAGACCTTAGGGACCCAGATTCATAAGAAGGGAGTCTGGACTGTCAGGAAAAGAGGAGTGCAGAGAAACTCAGCGGAGCCGCAAAAAGCAGAGGTCTGGAGGTGCGTACACAAATGCGAGAGGACTGCAGCGATTACCAAGGGACACTGAGACCCAGGGGCCTCATAGGGTAGGGCTGACGGGAAGACAAGGCTGTTTGCTCAGCTCTGAGATTCCACCCCATCCAAGCCGAGCAGAGAGGCTTTTGCAATTTTGCAAGTCTTGTCTCATAAGGCTGACTCCAGCACAGAAGTTCTCCCAGTGTAGACACAGTTGATCCTCATAGCCAATTGGCCTGGAGGTCAATTTCCCCAGTAACACCAACAACAATCAAGACTTAACTACAATAAGGCTGTGCACACAGTTCACAAAGGGGTGCACCAAGAGTGTCCACCTCAGGTAACTGGGGAGGCTGAGCCACTGGGCCAAAAAAGGACACCTCGCACACAAAGCTACTCTACCAACTCAGGGAAGCAGCAAAAATGCAGAGACAAAGAAGAAGATCACAAATGAAAGAAATGGAGGAAAACAAATGACTGGATGTAGAGTTCAAAACCATGGTTATAAGGTTTTTGAAGAATTTCCTAGAAAAGATGGATAAATTTAGCGAGACCCTCAAGGATATGAAAAAGCACCAACTAGAAATTAAACATACACTGACTGAAATAAAAAAATATTATACAGAGACTTAACAGCAGACTAGAAAAATGCAAGAATCAAGTCAAATATTTGAAATACAAAGAAGCACAAAACACTCAACTGGAAAAGCAAAGAAAAAAAGAATCCAAAAATGTGAAGATAGTGTAAGGAGCCTCTGGGACAGCTTCAAGCGTATCAACATCAGAATTATGGGGGTGCCAGAAGAAGGGAGAGAACAAGATACTGAAAACCTATTTGAAGAAATAATTACTGAATACTTTCCCCACCTGGTGAAAGAAATAGATTTGCAAGTCCAGGAAGCACACAGAACCCCAACAAAAGAAATCTAAAGAGGACCACACCAAGACACATCATAATTAAAATACCAAGAGCAAAAGACAGAGAATATTAAAAGCATAAGAGAAAAACAGTTAATTACCTACAAGGGAGCACCCATAGGACTGTCAGTTGATTTCTCAACAGAAACTATGCAGGCCAGAAGGGAGTGGCAAGAAATATTCAAAGTGATGAAGAGCAAAAACCTATAACCAAGATTACTCTACCCAGCAAAGCTATTATTCAGAATTGAAGATCAGATAAAGATCTTCACAGATAAGAAAAAGCTGAAGGAGTTCATCAACACCAAACCAGTATTGTATAAAATGCTGAAAGGTACTCTTTAAGAAGAGGAAGAAGAATAAAAAGATAAAGATAAAAATTATGAATGACAAATACATATCTATCAACAAATGAATTTAAAAATCAAGTGAATTAAAAATCTGATGAACAGAATAAACTGGTGAATATAATAGAATCAGGGGCATAGAAATGGAGTGGACTGATAATTCTCAGGGGGCAAGGGGTGTGTGTGGGGAGGTAAGGGCAGAGGGTGGGGTGGGAACTGGGTGGAGGGGAGCTTTGGGGGGAAAAATAGGAACAATTGGAATAATCTGAACACTAAGGATTTATTAAATTAAAAACTAAAAATAATAACAAATAGAATAAAATAAAATAAAATAGTTCCCTGTCTCCTTGACATGAGACTCCTCTTTCTGAAATCCATTTCTTTCACTAATGCTGGGTTGTTTTCTATAATGCAATCTAATCGTATCACTCCATTAATTCGGTATGATTGCTGTTCTTACAAGAAAAGTAAACTGAGACCACTAAGTGACACCAGGGGTGCACATGTATGGAGGGATGATCAGGTGAAGAGGCAGCTGGAGGGTGGCTGTCTGCAAACCAAGGTCAGGGGCCTTAGAAGAAAGCAACTCTGCCAACACCTTGATCTTGGAATTCCTGCTTCTTAATTTCTGGTTAAACTTATGAGTAAAGCACCCAGTCTGTGGTATTTTGTTATGACAGCCCTAGCAAACTGATACAACATCTTCCAGTGAGGATAATAGGAGATAACAGCTACTTACTTCATAGGGACGATCTGACTACTGAGTCAGACATTTATAAAACATCAAACTGTGCTTGGCATTCTATAGGGACCAGATGAAAAAATCATCCCCTCTGTGATAAAATCGTGCTATATATCTGTAATCAGAGAAATAAAGTTGAAATATCAACAAATATTGAGATCCTTTTATAGCTTTTCAATGTTTGGCTTCTTTGAATAAGTTATGAGATCTCACCATAGGTTCCTTAATATTTTATTGAATAAACACTAACATCTTTTTAGTAAAAGGCAAAAGATCTATGCGATCTGAAGAAGAACCAGAGTATAACCCTGATATCTTTTTGAAATTGTCTCCTTATGTTTCTGTGCCTTGATGAATATTACTAGATCCCTTCTTCCTCACCTGCCATGAGGACCTTCCTCCCTTGATGACCACAAGACAGTTCTTAAGAAGCGTCATGTGATGTTTTCACACATAAAATAGAACCTATAATTCTGCTGTGTTAGGAAGCTGGGTGTGATGGTCTCCATGCTTTGATCACTCCTCCTTCTTCATTCCTTTCTGCCATGCAGTTCTCAATAACTGGCAAAGTCTTAATTTATAATTTAAGTCTGTTTAGCTCCTATAAGAGCACCCAATGAAAGCAGGCTCATTCCTACTTATCCATACTATGACCTAAGCAAAAGCAAAAATAAAAATGGAATAATTGTATCCTTCAGAGACCACATAAGAATCACATTATCAAAGCAATTTTGATGCCACAGAGCACAATGGCAGCTGAGAAGCCAAGGACATATTAATTTTACCAGCAGTAGAAATTGTCTTTCTAAGAGAAATCTACGGTAATAAATGGGAGGGAGGGTCTTTGGCTACATATATACCTGGAACATGGGAGACAGAAGCAAAGATGCGCCTGTGGCAGTAAAGAGTTCTTCCCTTTACTTTGAGGGCCCCTGGTTATACAAAAATACCTGAGTTCTCAGTACTGTTCAAAACTTTCAGAAGCAAAATTAGACCCTAGGCTCTCAGAGTGCTAAGTGCCTTCAAATTGGAATGTTTAATTCATTAGTGTTAGGTTTTTTTTTTGACTCGGATGGATAAAGAAGTGAATTATGGCTCACGGCAAGACTGAATACACATTTCATAGGCTGGAACAGATCATTATGAAATTTTGCTCTACAAACTATTCCTAAACATATCTCTTCTAGTACCCTGCACAATGGACATTTGTCTTTCCTTTTCCACAGATAACCTGAAAATGCTCTGTGATCATTCGCAACAGAGTCACGTGATTCCCAAGTGCAGTTGGGATAGTGATAATAATCTGTAAATGTATTCTACACTTCGTGACATAAAAGATAAACTATTCTAGTGAGTATGTCAGAAATAAAGCTGTCCACCAAAGATTTATGTTTTCTTCTGTGGAATAGAGTGGTTGTGTTGCTAGGAATGAGCTGTCCATCGAGGAATTACTTTTTTTCCCAGCAATGCCCTAAATATTATCTACATATTATAAATCTTTTTCTCTGGCTCTCTATTACCTAATATTAACCTTAATTATAGCACTTAAATTATAGCATCAAAAGTATAGCACATTGTACTCCACACAGTCCAACTCCTTCACTAGATTGTGACCCTGAGCACAGAGGCCATGGTTTTATTTATTTCTGTTTCTAGATCCTGGCACGGTGCCTGAAATACTAGTAGTGTAGCCTCATAGATGTCTATGGACTGGCGTGATGACTTGGTGACTGGCTGACTGCTATAGTTGAAGAGATCATCAAAAAGCTTTCATCAGTAAGAAAAGTTCAGTAAACTAGATTAGCTCCATTATAAGAAAAAGCTGCTAGGATATAATCTACATACATAAAATGCATGTTTAAAGTGTACGAATCAATGCTGCTTAGTATGTTTAAAGAATCGTGCAACCATTCCAATCAACTAATTTTAGAACATTTCCACCACCCAAAAAAAGAAACCTTGTAAGCAATTACTCCTCATTCACTTCTTCCCACCTCCACCCCTAAGCAACCACTAATTTACTTTCTATATATTTGCCTTTTCTGGACACCTCCTATAAACAGAATCAGGCAAGCTGTGGTGGTTTTTAAAATTAAGTTTTCTCTTTTGAAAACTGTTGATATCATTTTAACATGCAGTTGAATATATAAAATACGTTCTTAAAATTCACACACGAAAAAGAAACAGGATGGGGTTTCTTATAACTGGCTGAATTGCTTAGAAATAACAGTGAAAGGAGCCAGCAGTTGAAATCTTATGACCAATAATTCTAAAATTGATATTTACTCCAAATGCTACCAAATCCCCTTCATTTTTTTGCAGACCGATTTTGCAAAATGTTATAACAAGCACTAACACTGAGGAACACTAGCAAATAAATAACCAGCGACGCTCTTTGGCAGAGTCTGCTAGTACTCGCCAGCATATGTCCTCTCTCTGTCCTTCTGGACACACAGTTGGACTCTTTTCTGGGCCTCTTATAGTGATTTGGTTAATTTTGAATATCAATTTGACTGGGTCATGGCGTGCCCAGATCTTTGGTCAAGCATTATTTTGGGTGTGTCTGTGAGGCTGTTTCTGAATGAGAGGAACATTTTAATCAGCAGATGGAGTAAAACAGATTGTCCTTCCTAATATGGGTGGTTCTCATCCAATCAGTTGAAGGCCTGAATAGAGCAAAAAGGCTGAATAAGAGGGAACTTCTCCTTACTGACTGCCTTGAGCTGCAATACTGGGTTTTTTCCTACCTTCAGGCTTCAACTGAAACATGGCCTTCATACAAGAACAGAAAAGATCAGCTATACAAATGCCAGATCTTGAGCCCACCAGCTTTTAGACCGGAAGTACATACCATTGGTGTGATGGTTCTATTTCTCTGAAAACTGACTAATGCATGGGCCCAGAGCATAAACCCTTCCACAGGAGGATCTTGCTCTCTTCCCTCATTTCTTGAATGAATGGAAAGAATTACAGTGTTGCCTCGAGATACAAGTGCCCTAACATACAAGATTTTTGAGATACGAGCCATCGAGTGAGCGAATTTTGCTTTGAAATACGAGCAACATTTGAGATAGGAGTAATTGCGTAGATCGGCCGGCTGCACACGACCCACCAGTTTACCGCGACTCGAGTGTCTCATAGTTTCCCACGCCTCAAGGTTACAGAATGAATTAAACTCATATCTCAAGGTACCACTGTATAAGGAGCAAAGGGAAGGTATCTGGGTCCCTGAATAAAGAATGAGAAGAGAGCCAGACAGTCTGCCTTCCTTGAACTGCACCATGAATGAGAAATAAACATCTATCACGTTGACCCCTGAGATTGGGGGGTTTACCTGTTCGAGGAACTAGCAGCATTATTTACACACTGTATGCTGGATTTTTGTGGAACTGAAGATAAACCCATTCCAAGTCAAAATGTAGCTAAACGTTAACTATCTCAGTCAAATGAATATGTTTTCGCTTGTGAATTTTAAAGCTTACCACAAGAGAAAAATGAGTCATAAGCTGCTAGTGGAGAAGTGCTCTTACCCAGCCAGCTACTAGATCACATGGAGGCTGTGGGGATAGCTCAAGTAGCAGGCTCTGTGTAGAGTTCAGATCTGACTCACCCAGTCTGGCTTTTCTTAAGAGACAAAGAACAGGCCCTATCTGTTGGTAGGTAATGTCACAGCATGTCAGCAGGCACAAAAATACTCTTATTATTATTTTTTTCTAGCTATACAAGTGCCAGTAACTAATGTCCCAAACTTCATGACCTTGGACACAAAAAAAGAGCTTCTGAAAAGTAGGAAATGTCTTGTCAGAAAGCAACTTCCTTAACCGAGAAGCAGAATTATATGCTAAGCAGAACCTGAGATTTGGAATTAGGCCATCCTAGGTTTAATTTATTCACTGATTAAATAAGCATTTATTAAGAATTTGTTAATTGAATAGAATTGGTGAAATTCTGGATAAATGCCAGATTTCTTATGCTTCCCTTCAGTTTTTGTCTCTCAGTAAGATCCTCAAATATGAATCCTACTAGAGGCCCGGTGCATGAAATTTCTTGCACTGGTGTGGGGAAGGAGGGTGTCCCTCAGCCCAGCCCAGCCTTCTTGCAGTCCAGGAGCCCTGGGGGAGCTGGCTTAAGCCATCAGTTGGGCATCATTAGAGCTTGCCAGCCATGAGCCTGGCTCCTGCGTTGAGCATCTACCCCCTGGTGGTCAGTGCACATCATAATGACTGGTCGACTGGTTAACTGTCTGCCTCCTAGTGGTCAGTGCACATCATAGTGAGTGGTTGAGCAGTCTTAGCATATCATTAGCATATTAGGTTTTGATTGGTTGATCAGATGACCAGACACTTAGCATATTAGGCTTTTATTATATAGGACAGTTCCACAGTGTCGGAAACCAAACATTGTTCTCACTAAATGGATGTAAACGGGAAACCAGAAGGTTGGTCAACCTTAATTGCTCTGAAAGGTCAGGACTAATTACTCATTGTTTAGTTGAAAACATTGTTAGCTAAAGCAGCCTCTACCTGTTTGTTTCATGTTAATTTCTGTTCTTGTAATTTCCTGCCTAAAGGCCAGGGGTGTGTCCCAAAGCCTTAATAAAAGGGAGAAAAAGGCCAGAGCAAGTGGCAGTCCTTTCCACTAGAGGAAGGCTCCCACCTGACCCCCCAATATTGCCAAATTAATGTTTTCTAGTCTCTTATTTCGTTTGCATGTGGCCTCCTTTAAAACCCAAACCCTGCACCGGGAACCCTGAACCACGTGGGACTTGGAAAGAGGTTCCCACACCACAGTGTTGGCTATGGAAATAAGAGCCTCTGTTTTTCTTGCATTATTAATTATACACTTTCAATTGCAAAGCTCACTATTATTAAGTACTTGTCTTTGCTCCTCCCTCTCTTCCTTTGTTTTGAAGTGGACTCAGGGTTAGAGGTGGAGTAATCACTAGACTGGGAATGAATTTGGTTTGGGGGGATGAGGCTTGGGGATGGGTTATTTATCAGCTGGTATTAGGGTGCCATTACTTCAACATTTCACTGCTCACCAAAAAACTGAATTTCAGAAGCTTTTTTCAGTGCTGTGGAAGAGCTATCTGTATATAAATAGCTGAGTTAAGTAGACCTTTCACTGCAGCTGTTGAAACCTATTGTTGTAGCTAGACACCTTGTAGTGATTCAAGATCATCTGTCCTTGGAAAAAGTCTATCCTTTCTTTGATGCAAATATGGGTTTCTTTAGCTATGAAAAAAAGCATCTTTACTTAGGATTGATAGAGAAAGTGTTTAGTGAATAAATGAGAGGTGCTTGAAATAATACTTAGCCACAATCACTTGCTTTTATTTCATTTCTGTTTTCAACATATACCATGAAATGCTTATTGAAAGAATGAATGAAAAAATTAAGTGAATGAATTAATTCATATATGAAAGGATTTTCTATTTTTCCCTAGTTAGAATCCTCTGAAATAATTCTGGATAAGTTCTGGATTAGGCTGGGGTCTGTCCTTTACCACAAGAATCACTAAGTAGATGCTGGGGATTTGAGGAGCACATGAGATTCAGTTGGAAAGTTTGTAAGGGGGACATTCTGAGAAAAGGGAAGTGTGCTGAAGGTGGCCTGCCCTGTTTATTGGAATTCCAACTTAGGGGAGTGCTGAATGCGGCTACCCCTAATCATTTCTTGACCTTTCCAAACAACTCTGTGCATATGCAGACTCTCGAGTGTTTACTGGAATGCTTATGCTTAATCTTTAGGTTGTCCTTGCTTAAATGATGCTGCAAACACTTGCCTTCCCAAGATTACTTATCCTACTGATTGTATCTAAAAGATAAACTTTATCTCAAACTGCTGCTATAATAAAAGCCTAACGATGCAGGAGATCCAGGCTGTCTGGTTCCTTTAGCCAGGCAGTCCCTTAGCCCTCGCTTTCACAGCAAACATTGTGTCAGAGTAATCATTCATCCACCCCTCAGAGTCTGCTGGTCAGCCCGAGCAAGTAGAGATATCTTTCATTAAAAGAGGTAAACACCAGGTCTCTCAAGCCCACAACCTGGCATGTGCCCTGGCTGGGAATTGAACCATGATCTCCTGGTTCATGAGTCAATGCTCAACCACTGAGCCACACCAACTGGGCAAAAATCTTCTGCTCATTTTGTTAAGTTGGACTTGAGAATTCTTTATATATTCTGGATAAGTCCTTTCCATACATGATATTTGAAAATGTATTCTCCCAGTCTACGGTTTGTCTTATCATTCTCTTAACAATGACTTTCTGAATGCAGAAATTCTTAAATTGTATCAAGTCCAAATTTATAAACTTTTCTTTTATGGATTATATTTTAGTCTGCTTTTGGGATATGTCTTTGCCTAATAAAAGATCATAAAAATTTTCTCCTATGTTTTCTTCTAGAAATATAGTTATTGGTCTTGCATTTATGTCTATCACCCATTTGAGTTGATTTTTATATGGTGTGAGATGTGGATCAATACTGTGTGGATTTTTAAAAATATTTTCTTATTGATTTCAGAGAGTAAGGGAGAGAGAGAGGAAGATAGAAACATCAATGATGAGAGGGAATAATTGAGCAACTGCCTTTTGCACACTCCACACTGGGGATGGAGCCTGCAAAGCGGGAATATACCCTGACCTAGATCATGACCTCCTAGTTCATAGGTTGATGCTCAACCATTGAGCCATGCAGGCCAGGCCTGTGTGTTTTTTAAATGCTATCCAAAAGCTAACAAGAATATCTCTTGAAAAGACTTTCCTTTATAACCTAATGAATAAAAAGATAGATACAGAAGCAGTAAAGTCAAATTATAGCAGGAAGGCTGGGGAGTGTTAGGGAGGTGGAGAAAGAGATCAACAAAAGGACTTGTATACATGCATCTAAGCACAGCCAATGGACACAAGACACTGGGGTTGGGGTGGGATGAGGGCATACAATAGGGAGTAGGGGAGGCTGGGGGAAGGTCAATGGGGAAAAAAGGAGATATATGTACTAATATATGTGATACTTTAAAAAATAAAAAGAAAGAAAAGACTTTTCTTTCTTCACTGAATGCATCTTTGCTAAATATCAGTTGGCCATGTAAATATGAATCTATTTCTGGACTCTATTCTCTTCCATGAATCTATTTATTTATCTTTATACTGACCAATATTGACATTGTGACTTAATAATAAGTCTTGAAGTTGATTAGTGTAATTTGGTAAGTTTGACTTTAAGTTATTTTGGACTATTCTGTGTATCCTTTACACTTACATATGAATTTGAAAATCTGCCCATTTAGCCCAGGGGGTGGGGCGGAGAACCTGTTGGGGTTTTGATTAGGGTGACATTTTTCTGTTGTTGTTTTTTTCTTTCAAGAAAATTAAAAGTTTATCATCATTTTAAGACCTTTACTTCTTTGGCTGTTTTCTCTTTCCACAGATTTCCCCATGACTGGGTCCTTTGCACCATTCAGATTTCAGCTCAAATATAATAGCCTCAAAATAACTTCCATGACTACCCATTTTAAATTAACACCCCTCATTTTCTCTCTATCAAAACAGTCTGCTTCACTAACTTCCCAGCATTAATCAGCATCTGAAATTAATCTTGTCCATTTGTTTATTTAGTTGCTTATTGGTTGACTATCCAACTTTTGAATGTAAGTGAGACCCTGCTGGTCTTATTTAATTTGTATCCCTAAAACTCAAAGGTGCCTTTGACAAGGCTGGCACTATTTGTCAAATGAATGACTGCTTGATAACTGTGTCTCTCAGTAATATTCAACTGGAATGGAAATACCATGATATAAACCAGCACATATAACTTAGTATGAAATATTTCTCTGGGCATACTGTGGGATGTGCATGTCCCTTAAAGCTGCCATTCCCTCAGGTTGCCAATTGTGTTTGTTGGGCTAGATGATGGCATTTGCAATGTATAGTTTTGTTGTGCTTTTATAAACCCACACACCTTCAATTTGGCTCATTAGCTTTGTTATTAGAGTTTAAAAGAAATCTCACATGTGAGGGAGATAAAATGCATATGACTTTAGGAAAATGAATAAACTGGACAAAAGAAAATCTTTCCCAAATGTTAAAGATAAAAGTAGAAAGTTTCAGGTCCTTGAGAAATGATAGGCATTTTTAAAAATATATATATTTTATTGATTTTTTACAGAAAGGAAGGGAGAGAGATAGAAAGTCAGAAACATCGATGAGAGAGAGACATCGATCAGCCGCCTCCTGCACGCCCCACAGTGGAGATGTGCCCGCAAGCAAGGTACATGCCCCTAACCAGAATCGAACCTGGGACCTTTCAGTCCGCAAGCTGACACTCTATCCACTGAGCCAAACCGGTCTCGGCGATAGGCATTTTTAAAAGAGAAGAAATGAACCATAATTTTTACATAGTGGGGCAACATTTAAAATGTATTTTATTAAGGTGCTCAGTGGTTTAAAGTAACAAACGAAAACAAAATCAATTTCCTGAGCCCTATCCGTGTCTCAAATGTATGAACAGAATTTTATCCTTAAGGAGCTCATGCCACACAAGTATAAAACCTAAAGCTGGCTCAAGATCTCTTATGGTAGCAAAAACATAGAATTTTCCTCACTGCGCTCGTTTTCTCTCTCAGAACCTTCATTCATTTAATTCACTAACCGTGTCCTGAGTTCCCACTGTGTTTTAGGATCCATGCTAGACAATAGGGAAAAGAAACAAATGAAACATGGCCCCATTCCTTGGAGAAGTCACAGATTTCATCATCTGATCGACTGAAGGAAAAAAAACACAACAAAAAGAACTGAAATTATGAAACTGGTGATTTCTTTCCAATACGGTTTTCAGGCGGCTTTCATTCAATACCTATGCCCGGTGGTGGGTTTAGCTTTCCCCTTCCTCAGCCAAATGACTCAGAGGCAGGAGCGTCCCAGTGCTCTATTATTAGCCTTCTCCAATCCGGTTATTCTAAGAAGCCATCCCCACTGGCAACATGGTAATCAAGTTTAAATATAACTCTCCATGATCAATCCGAATCTCCAGATTTTTCACCAAGTTTCCCCGTGGCTCAGAGACGCTGCTTTTCTTTTTTAATTAATCCACACGGTTATGATCTTTGGCAACTTGGCCATGGAAGGTGTGTGTGTCCTTTTATATTTCAGCATTAAATAGAGACTGACTAAAGGCCTTAGGCTCTTGTAGGCAGGCTTCCTCCTTCCCCGGCCCTGACCAGAGGCTCTAGAATTAAAGATGTCAGGATGATAGCTAATAGGATGCTTGTATAACAACTCATAACTCATGATCTGTATAATTATAGCAGCTAACGTTTATTGAATGTTTCTTATGGACCGAGCACTGGGCAACATGCCTGCTCCCATGTTATCTTTGCATTAATCCTCTGACATGGGATTATCAAATTTTAGCAAACGTGCTCCGAGAGGATGAATAATTTGACCGACAGTACATTAGCAAGTGACAAGACTAGGCTGTTAACTTAACCTTGATTGTCTAGTCTTAGCCTATATACTTAGTCACTATTTTCGCATGAACATATACTTTAAAGTTAGAAAATACCTAATCTTAAAAAATAAGAATGGTCTTTAGACCCTTTGCAACTCCATTTTCCAGGCTTTTAGTAACCAGGGTAATGAAACTGAACCCATTCATTTAATGCCTTTATAGACATTCTGTTTTTTGTTTTTTGTTTTAAAAAACAAGCTGTTAGTATAAAATTTCTGCCTCTGTGAATCTGGAAACCCAGGGCTCCAGCTGATCTTTCGGTGAAATTCTGACCATACACCACTTATTCTATTTCATGTTTGTAGCTTCTGTAGAGTGAGAGGGAGAACTTATCCTATATAATAAAAGCCTAATATGCAAAACAATCGAATGGCTGAACAAGCAGTGGAACTACTGGTTGCTATGATGGGCACCGACCACCAGGGGGCAGACACTCAATGCAGAAGTTGCCCCCAGCCCGCAGGCTCCAGGCCAGCCTCGGTGAGTGCCAGCTGGAGTCCCCCCAATCACTCCACCAGTTGCCCCACGGAAGGAGGTGACCAGTGGCAGTGGCAGGGCTATCAAGGGGCAGGAGCAGCCAGTAAACAGGCTGGTGCCATTCCCCGATCACCTCACGGGGAACCGTGGCCTGTGAATGGGCAGTGTCAGGGCGGTCAAGGTGGGTGTCAGCAGGGGCCCCCGGTTGTCCCATCGGTCACCCCACAGATCAGCCCTATTTGTCAGCCAGGCCTAGGACCCCTACCCATGCATAAATTTCATGCATCAGGCCTATAGTGAGTTCATATAAAACATAAGAATGTCAACATTCTATGAATAAAGGTGTAATTTTCATAGTAAACCTTTCTATAAATTACTTTACTCTTTTTATTCATACTAATAAAAATGAAAACCATAATTATTTTTCACTTTTTCTTGGTCTTAAGATTCTATTCTATTACTTTTGAATGTTTGTTTGTATGTGATTGTTGTTATTACTGTATAAACTCATTAAGTTATCTACCTTTCAGAACTAGCAATTGCCCAATTTTCCAAAAATCATATTCTGAAATTGGGTTTAGGACATATCTATATGCAAGCCCATATTCAGAGAGGAAAAAAGGTTAATCAACTAAAACACACACACACTCATACATTCAAGTTTTTCTAATAAGTGGCTTTAAAAAATATATTTGTGCTTTTTTTGGTTAGGCACATTATGTTTCCCTTTTGATATTAGAGGTTGATATCCTGTCAGCTATGCAGTTACAGTGTTCAGCACTTGCTTTATTGATTTCTTGCTTCTCCTGGGAAAGGGCAATAAATGATCTGAATCTATTGCTGTTCAATTCTTGGTGGGAAAATCACAGTTCCTTCCATCTGTTTATTGAGTTTGCTTTTATGGTCAATAGAGATGGCTGTAATCAAATCAATTTTAAGACAAGTCACACTGAATGCTAAAAGTTTGATGTAAATGGTTCAGCCTAAATAGATGATG